>CATIWR010149547.1:0-14688 GCA_949677035.1 Omphalea diandra
GTCACTACCAACATATAACATTCACGATTTTTGACTTTCAACGGCTTCCTGGAACACTTGTCAAGGTCTGATTGTGGAATTAATTCTCATTTGGAGTTCTTTGAAAATTGCAGTCTCGACTCCGGTGCGACTCAGACCGCGAATTCTACTATGACAATTGGACCTTAACTTGAGAGACTTATTTTTCTGCAAAATCAACACTTAATAAAAATATTAGTAATGATCAATCTCTTTTGTCAAAATCAAAAGAGGTTCTAAACTTAGGATTAACTATCCTTAGTCCAACAGTTACCACTTGAACTCTTTTAACTGCTCCAACTTCTATATTTTAGGACATAACCTCCCATTCACCTTCTTAATTTATTCCCTTTTTACAAACATTCTTCTTGCTAATTTTCATCTAATGATCTCAAGCATTACTAAAATGGTCTTATCTCTTACATCCAGGATATATTTATTGAAGCACTCTACCATGTTGTTTAGTAATATCCAATCTATAATCTCATTCTTAACAAGAATTAAACTTCCTGCAGAACAAAATTTGCAAGGCCTCATATATCCACATATCCAACTGATTACACATAATAGATTAGCCTTTAATGATCCTTAATGATGGCATATCATTAAATGATAAAACGTCACAAGCAAAACAAAAATTTAATATCATAGCAGCATCTGAGGTGCACTCATCATTGACATCAATTATTAGCTTGTAAAAAACAAATGGGTTTTACAACATATTACATAAAACCCCAATTCCAACACTAAAAATGCCCCAAAAAACTGATTATCAAAAAGTATTAAAGAAATAAAGAAATGCAAAAAGATAAACCTCTTGGATTTGCTTAGTGGTGATGTTTGGTTGGGGATATGTAGATCTATTGTGGCTGTTGCATCTTTGTATGCCTTGGTTTGCCTTACAAAACCCTAACCATAACCCCTAAATCGGTAAACCCTAATCCAAGTATAAAGGGCATAGTAAGGACGAAACAGTTTGGTTGGTAAGAGGTAAAAGTTAACATAATCAAAATAAATGGATGTTTTAGTATAATTTTTGAAATGAAGGACTAAATAACCTATTAAACAGATTGCTGGAAAAGTTATTGAAAGTTATTTTCAACTTCAAAAGGTAATGGGTCACTTCATTCAATAGTCAAAATTAAAAGTAGATAATTTAACCATTTTAAAGCCTAGCGTTCATCTATAAACCAAGTTCATATTAAAAGACTCTTAATTAAATCTAATATATTTTGACAATTTATCTTGTAGGGAATTTCAAATTTCAAATACTTTAAACAAATCCTATTTTCTCCATTTTATAGTTTTTTTTTCTCATAATAAGGTATATTTTGGCTCTTTAACTATTTAGATAGGTTTAATTAGCCTCAAAATTAACTTTTTGATTAATAAAACTCCTAAAATTCTTAATTTGAATTATTTAAACACTAAGACTCCATTTGTTTTGCAAAAAATATTTTATGAAAAAACATTTTTTGCAATTTCTTCTATTTGGTGTATCCAGGAAAATTGTTCAATAGAAATTATTTTCTTGGTCAAAGGAAAAATTAAGTCATTTTTCGAATTTTGACAAACCAATCCAAATGAAAAATAAATCATATAAATACATGTATGTATTATCATTGATCATTCTTGACTTCTGACACCATCACCAGTCATTGTCGATCGACAGTAGTTGCCAGTGATAGGTGAGATCCATAAAAAATTTTCATTTTTAATATATTTTTTCTTATATTAAATAATAAATGGTATAAATGTAAAACATTTATGGTAAAAATTTGTTAATAATTTTATAAATCAAAAGAAAATTAATAATTTTTTATGGTGTGTTCCAAACACCAGAATATATGTTACTCAGAAAATATTTTTCTTAGACAAGTTAGTTTTCGTGAAACAAACGGAGCTGAAAAGAGAGAGAATGAACACATACATATAGTTAAACAATGAATTAATCAAATAACATTATAATTATTATTATCGCACTATCAAGAAATACAACTTAATCATTATTATTATCACTCAATACCAAAAATTATAATTAAATCTTAATAACTATCATTATTAGATCTTAATAACTATCATTATTAGACTACACAACATTTAATTTTCTTCATTCTTAGTCTAATAAACTATAATGTGAAAGGACCGAAAGAAAAAAAAAAAAAAAGGACTCATCTTTCTCACATTTTCTACTCAAACAAATAGAATAAACAAAAAAGAAGAAAAAAAAAAACAAATCAATTCAATTTTCAAACATTTTTTTCAAAAGTCAAACTTATGCCATTATCAGAATTATGATGACCAGAATTTGGAGAGAAAACAATCCTTTATAGAAAAAGTATACTTTGTGAAATTAAAATTACCAAAGCTTCATTTTGATTCCTGGATATCAAATCCATTATCATCACTATTTCAGCTCTCACTTTCCATAGTTGTTGTTGCCACCATCGCCACTACCTCTAAAGCAATTTTTATCTCTCTTTCACCCATCCAATGGCATTAGAAAGCCTTCACCACATGCCGCTTCACAGGTCATTAGCTCCCTCACTCACCACGACACATTACACCCTCTTAATCACCAATGGTGTTACTCTTCCACCTATTGCCTCACTAATACAACCTACCCATTTCACGCACAATCCACACACCCTCCATGAAATAGAAAATGGAATCAAGAAAAAAGAAGACGACGAGAAGGATGGTATTATTGCTGGCAATGTGAATGGGTGATAGTGATCGGTAATGAGTTGATGGTGGCAAATCGCGGAAGGAAAGAGAAAACAAATATAAGAGATAAGAATAAGATTAGGTTAGGATTTTTTTTAATATATATAGATATAGGAAGGTTAAGACCATAATACGTTATTATATTATAATAATATAATTAATAATTCATTATTAAATTAAATAAAAAATATTATTTATTATTAAATTAAATATTATTAAATTAAATAAAAATTATCATTTATCATTATATTAAATCATATTAATTAATGATATAATTAAATAAATTAATATAAAATTCAATTTTTTATAAAAAAGTAATATCAAGGCACCTTCCTACATAAACAAGTCTAACTCATGCACTTTAATAAATTGAACTGTTTTTTCAATACTTTGGAGTTAGTAGGCCCAAAGGTTAATTTTGAGCCCAATTAAATATGCATAAATAGCTAAAGTGTCGATGTATTTTATTTTATTTCTTCGTCCGCATTTAAAAATAAATGATCAATAAATAATATATTGAATTTTATATATCTTATTTTTTAGAAAAATAAAATTAAAGCTCAAATAAAAAATAATGTATTGAATTTTATATCTTATTTTTTACAATTTAACTGGTCAAATTATTTTTATTTTTTGACCAATGAAATTTAGTTTGATTTATTAAAAAATGAAATTAAAGTTTAATTAATAATTATTAGATCTAATCATTTTATTTTTCAGTAAATTAGTTGAAAAATTCTTTCATCCGCAACCTCACTTTTATACATTTTGTTACATGAATCTTTTTATTATTATTATTATTATTATTATTATTATTATTATTATTATTATTATTATTATTATTATTATTATTATTATTATTATTATAAATTTATGATTTCGAATATATAACTATAGAACTGAACAATTCGACATTTAAAAAAAAAAAAAACAGGTAGATCATCTAAAAAAATGTTTTGAACATTATAAATTTAAGATTCTTTATTTCCTAATTCAATATTTTTTTTTATTTTATCATTTACTTATGCCATTATTTTTTTAAAAGTGTTCTATGTTCTCAAATGTTTTATGACTATTTTATTTTTGAATTTTAATTTAAGGGGTTGCATGTCCCTAATTCGTAGAGTTATATTTTTATGTCGTTGATTTTTAATTTAGTTATTACAGATTTATGATTTTTTTTTTTAACTTACACTTCTACTTTTCAAAAACTTATACTTCTACTTTTGTATTCTTGGTGTAACAATTATAATCATAAGTCAAACTATCAATTTGAAGTAAATTAATAAATAAGAATTCCATATTAATAAATCCTAGAATGTTTAATGATTTCATATTTTCTAATTTTATTATTCTATTAAGAATTTCATATTTTCTATTTTATTAAAGATTATATATTATTTAAATTATTGGCCAATGAAAAAAAAAGGCTCTTTGTCATCCTTAATTATAACTATATCATTTTTTTATAGTATATATTTCCCCTATATATATAAAATTATTGTGAACATCAATTATTAGTGTGCTTAGTTTGTGGCTTAGAATTCAATTTTGAAACTACATATTTCAAATTCTTGAATTATTTATTATGATGATGTAGGAAAAAAAATATAAAATATTATATATGCCATAGTGTGTAATGAATTTATGCTCATACATATACTAATTATTTCGTAATGTACTGGTACACTAGTGTTAAAGAACATGTAATTTTAAATTATTATGTTTTTTGAACGGTAAAATATTTTAAGCTAGTTGTTCAATCCAATCCTCTAACTTCTTCAATATATCCAATCAGGTCCAAATTATATTTTGGACCAATTCAGGACAAACATTCAGATTTTTTATTAATTGGGTTCATTGTAAAAAAAAAAAAAATTCTTATTTTTAAATTCAAGGCTTATTGGCTTTTGAAATTCAAACATTTTTGAGTTTTAACAAAATTAGTGAATTCTTTTAATTTTGACAAAATTAGTCAAAACTAATAAAATTTTGGTAAATCTAATCAAAATTTAAATTGATCAAAATAGTATGATACGTCACTTTAAAATATTGAATTAAAATAATATTAATTAATGTTAGTAACTAATATTATTGATTTTACTATTTTTTTATAAAAATTTATGTCAGCTAGTTTGTCACATCATGTGATATATCATTCTATTTCAATCAATTTAAATTTTGACTAGATTTGTTAAAATTTTATTAGTTTTGATTAATTTTATCAAAATTAAAAATATTAACCAATTTTGTCAAAATTCATAAATATTTGAATTTTAAAGATTCAATAAGCCTAATTAAAATTATTTAAAATAAAAACTAAAAACTAATTTAAAAAGTAATAATATGCTCTTTAACATATGTGTTTTAGTTTAATAAGAGGTATCGAGTTTGAATCTTTGACTACTGCATTAAAACTTGATAAAAGAGTTTTACCACTTTCATAATCCTACACTATTCAAATTTGAATTAATCCTATATTAAAAAAAGTATGGGAATGTTTCAAATTTGAATTAATCCTATATTAAAAAAGGTATGGGAATGTTTAACAAAAAAAAAAAAAAAGTATGTACACAAAATTGCTTTCTTGCCTTTTAAAATAATAGCTACCCTTCACTCAATCAATGAAACAGCTATATCTTGGATCTGAACTCCAACTGGAATCCCAACCTTGGAATTGATACTTATCCTAAAAAAATATTTAAAGGCCACGCCAAAGGCTGTAAAGACAACTCTCCACCCCTCCTCCGGTCCAAAACAGGACATTACCAAAATCTATGGAACTCATGTCATTACCATCCAAACAGTCAAACTCTCTTGCCGAACTTGCATCTATATTTCACTTTCATTGGCATTTTATGCACCAAATAAGCCATTAATCACGCTGTAATCTTCTCAACAACCTCATTGGTGTTTTATGAAATTTAGAGCATAACTTGCCACCGACACTCCAGCTTCAAAGATGGTCTATATTTGGAAAAACTTCAAACAGCTTGTAATGATTCATAATAATTACTCGTTATTTTATTTTGAGAAAAACAGGCGTCAGTGTTTGAATTTTTATTTTTTTCTAACAAATTCTTAACTATTAAACTATAGCAGCCAAAAAATAATAAATTATGATAAATAATTGGACATAAAATTTTATGTAATTTTGGAGAAATACAGCGTGCTAGGTGCTTAATTAAAGCCCAAGTTTGCTTTTATTTTAAGAAAGTGTAATAGATACATACTTGAGCTTTTAGCTTTATTGCTCAAAATACTCAAGAAATAGTATAATTACTGTAAGCTAATCGGAATACATCTCAAGTGCTCAACGTTAATTCATATGGGACCAAATTTTCCTCTAAATTAAAGCAGCTTTGCACTTTACATTGACTTATTAATTTCAGTCAATACGTTTAACCAACAACTGTCTGCACTTCTACAAGCTCATATATAAGCACCCAGAAAAGTGAACCCATTTACAGAATTTCTCGGCAATTCCCTGCAGAAAGTATGCTTCCATTCCTAACTTTCTTCATATCCCACTGTATTGTACTTACAAATTCTCTAAATGATGAAGGTATTGCTCTTCTTTCCTTCAAACAGTCGATAGAAAACTCCACTGATTTTCTCAATAACTGGAACTCATCAGTCGCCAATCCGTGTTCGTGGTATGGCGTTCAGTGCAGAAATGAAAGTGTCATTTCCCTCAGTGTTCAAAACCAGAAGCTTTCTGGGTTTCTGCATCTTGATGCTGGCAAGCTTGTTTCGCTTCGCTCTGTTAATCTCAAGAACAATTACTTCCACGGAAACTTGCCTATTGAGCTTTTTACTGCTGCAGGATTAACAAAATTGGTCCTGTCGGGAAATTCATTTTCTGGGTCAGTTCCTGACGCGATAGGAAACCTCAAGAACTTGCGGATCCTTGATCTATCGCAGAATTCTTTCAATGGTTCGATTCCTTCCTCTCTTCTTCAATGCAAGAAACTGAAGCAGCTTTTCCTCAGTCGAAACAGCTTCACCGGTTCCCTACTGGATGGGCTTGGAACGAACTTGGCAATGCTTCAAACTCTGAATATTTCATTTAACAACTTTACTGGTGTGATCCCCAGTGACATAGGCAACTTGTCCCACTTGCAAGGAGTGTTTGACCTGTCTCACAATCTTTTCAGTGGTCCTATTCCAGCAAGCTTAGGAAATCTTCCTGAAGCAGTTTATATTAATCTTCCTTACAACCAACTAAGCGGTCCTATACCACAAAATGATGTTCTACTAAATGGAGGACCAACAGCTTTTATCGGCAACCCTCTCCTATGTGGACTCCCATTGAAAACTATCTGCCCTCCAAATCCAAAACCCTTAGCATATGAACCAGAACACTATCCTCCAAGAGGCAATTCTGGCCGGAGTTGTGGTCTAGTGGTTGCAATTGTTGCCAGTACAGTGGTGGGAATATGCCTCATTAGTGTGCTATTCCGTTACTGGTATAAGAGAGTCTATGTCTGCAAAGGAAGGAAATGTGTAGAGGGCCGCAATCTTGAAGAGAAATCAATTGTTAGAAGGGAGATGTTCTGCTTCAGAACAGATGACTTGGAATCTCTATCAGAAAATATGGAACAGTACATTTTTGTCCCGTTAGACTCCGAGGTTAAATTTGATCTTGAACAACTTCTGAAAGCTTCTGCATTCCTTCTGGGCAAGAGCAGAACAGGGATTATCTACAAAGTTGTTCTTGAAAAGGGACCAGTCGTCGCAGTTAGAAGACTGGAAGATGGAGGTTCCCAAAGGTATAGAGAGTTTCAAACTGAAGTGGAAGCAATTGGAAAGATAAGGCATCCAAACATTGTTTGTCTTCTGGCTTATTGCTGGTGTATCAATGAGAAGCTGCTCATTTATGATTATGCATCCAATGGTGATCTTGCCACTGCAATTCATGGTTAGTTTCCTGAAACCAAGAAAGTTTTCTATTTTATACTTTAATTATGTTTTGGAGGGCGAGTCTTGGGCATTAGTAGGGTTTGATCCTCTTTAACTGTTGTGAGAAACAGGGAAGGCTACTGCAGTAGGCAACCCTCCCCCATCAGCCTCACCAAGCGAAGAGCCTTGTGCACTGCGTGCATTTTATATGTTTTCTCCATTAGACTTCCCTGTGAAGGGTTGTTCTATATTATCTGAGTTGCTTATTAACTAATGGTACTTCATTCTTAAAATCTGATCAGGACGAACAGGAATGATATATTTCAAACCTCTTTCTTGGTCCGTTCGCCTTCAAATCATGAGAGGAGTAGCAAAAGGATTGGCTTTTCTGCATGATTTCAGCCCCAAAAGGTATGTCCATGGAAATCTAAAGCCCAGCAATGTTCTGCTTGGAGAAAACATGGAACCATACATCTCGGATTTCGGACTTAACCGTCTAGCTTATACATCCGAAGAATCAGTAGCTATTCATCTTGAACAAACATCAATTGGCACACCACTACAGGGGTCTCCATATGCACTCACCCCAACAAATTCAAGTCCGATCATTTCTTACTATGAAGCTCCTGAGGTCTTCAGAGGCTCCAAGCCATCACAGAAGTGGGATGTTTATTCTTTTGGAGTGATTGTCCTCGAGATGATATCAGGACAGTCACCAATTATGCAGACAGGTTCATCAGAAATGGGTCTTGTTCAATGGATTCAGCTTAGTACCGAAGTCAAGCCACTTTCTGATGTGTTAGATCCCTTTTTAGTTCATGATTTGGAGAAGAAAGATGAGATGGTTGCAGTACTTAAGGTCGCTCTAGCCTGCGTTCATCTAAACCGAGAGAAGAGACCTTCTATGAGGATCGTAAGTGAAAATCTTGAAAGATTGATGACACCCACGTGAGGAAAATGATCATATGGACCTTTCTAGAAACTGATGGTCCCTAGTTCTCTTCAATGATATAGTGAAATGGATGCATTATTATCATATTTTGCAGTGCCAATTAGTATGTTTGTCCAAGAGAATGGGTTTTTTGCCTCCACTGCCATGTATATTTGCCTCCTAGCTGCAATTTCTATTACTCTAAATAAAGAATCAGAACAGATTATTTATCATATTCTACAACACGGCATATATTGGCAATCTTAATGAAAATCAAGCAAAATCATGTTCTCTTTAATCTCTTCCTTCAAAATCTGGGGTACTTTACGAGTAGTCAAGCAAATTCATTGAACTGCCCACGGTTAAAAAGTTTCACAAGACCGGACAAGCATATACACACAATTGAAAGCAACCCTAATATCAGATAAACCCTACAAAAAGTTTGTTTCTAGTCAAAAGGGATTTAAAAAAAAAACAAAACAAAACAAAAAACCAGTAATCAATAGTCAAGCACAGTGAAAATTGTACATGAATAAACATACCACTCAACAACTCCAAATGCTTAAAGCTTTTAGCAAGTTCAAATTCCAAAAACTGCTTGATAATCCAAACGAAGTAAATGCGTATGGAATTTAAATGCCTATAATTGATGAAGAGAAAGCAACAGGTCATGATGGATTGACCAAAGAAAGTAGCCCGACATACTTACACTACTGGTTTATTTTCAAAAGCTGAACTTCTAACATGAAGTCCCTATGAATGGAATAAAGAGAGAAATAATGATTCCTAAGAAACCAAAGTGCTAACTTTGCTTTTGCATCATGGCAAATCATTATAAACCACCACTGATTCTGGATGGTAAAAGCTAGGATCAACTGGATAAGGTCAAAATATTCTAGAAAACACATTGTTAAGGGAACTAAAGCAGGAACAGCTCATGTTAATCATGCCCCTGAACTGAAGCGCAAAAGCACATGGAATATACGCCTTATAGTGGCACACCTTGAAGAGTGTCAATGAGAGGAAACAAGCCATAATCATATTAAAAGCCCTTTAACCCAAATGAAAAAAAAAAAAAAGACAGATTAGCCAATTGCCTGTACTTGCTACATATTGCAATGCTAGAACTCATCATAGGCAATAAGCACAGCAGAAGAAGCAGAGAGCAGGATCTCCTCCATGCAATAACATCTTATGATGTAAGAATCCAGATTTTAACATGGCCATGAAAAAGAAAACAAAATACCAAGAAAGGAACTGCACATGCACATAGTTAAAACATGAATTTTTTAGAAAAATGACAATAACATTCAAATATTTTTGCATAAAGTCGCTGTCCATTTAAATGTATTACAAAGATCCAAACTGAACCAAGGCAACGGCAAAATTAGTCCAAGTTGGTTAAAACTAGTAACCATCATGAATACTTCAACTTGCTCATATGCATAGCATATTTCACCTTACTATAAAAGCTCGCTGAGCTTACATAGAAAAATAAAGCAAAGGAATTTCAATACAGGGATACTTTGGATCACCCCATGGATATAAATCTGAATTTTTAAGTTTCAAAGTGCATAAAAGATGCAAAACCACTTTTTAAACTGAGCCAACAGCATAAAAATCAAGCTAACCTGCATTGTGCAGAATAAGTAGTAACCAAGATTCATAGTAAAGAAAGCAGCTTATGCTGCTCTGTCCTGAAAACAGTCCTAAAAGCATTAGAAAGCAAGTTAATTTCATAGTTAAAATAGAAGTAATAGTGACTCCTATATCATGGCCTGTAATGCATGATAAAGAATAGAAAGCACAACAATATTATTAAGTTTCATGAAACTTAAAAGAATGCTCATTGTAAAAGTAGAATTACTGAATAGAAAGTTTTTCAACAAATGTTACAAGCACAAACAGAAAATCAGAGTTATAAGACAAAAAGAGTGCAGTAAATAGTCCTAAGGCACAACAAATTCTTAAATGCATGCAACTACTAAGTGTTAATAAAAATTGACCAGGCTGCAAATAAATATGTACCAATCTTGAGTAAACCGTACCCACAAAGGATACCGTCTCCTTCCTAGCCTAATGATTTGCTCTGATTCATCAATAAAATAACACAAAGGCATTACACCCCTCCAGCCTTCCCAACCAATCTTTTCCGCACAAGAAACCCCACAAAACTAAATAAAAGATATTCATTTCTACATCCACACACACACACACTCAAAACTACATTTCACATAAGCATTTCAATTTATTTCATGAATATTTAACAAGATTAAATCACCATAGCATTCCATAAAACATAATCATAAACCAGAACGAAAAAATTTTAGCCAATGGCTATTGAGCATTCCTTTCAGAGTGATACTTCAGGAACTTGAAACAGCTGTCAATTGAAAAAGTACAATAAATTGAACAAACGTACGCATTGGCTGTTACAAGCACAACATATTTTACATGACTATTACTGTATTATCCCAAGCACTTTATATCAAGTAACAACAAAAGCAATGAAACTTTAGCAAAGAAAGATTAATTAAAAAAAAAAAAAAAAAAAGAGCAACCAGACTGAACTACTACCTGTATTACAATTTGACAACATATAAAGCAAACAAAACTGAAAATCCAAGGAAAGTTCAAAATTACCAAATTACTTATTCCAAAATTGCTCAATCCAGAGTACGCTCAATGTCACTGTGGGGTTCATAATTGTTGCTTAATGTTGTCCTTATGCAACTGTGACAAAGTCTCTGATAACAAGACTGATGTACCCTTGGTCATGGTTTTGTAGTGAGAAGGCAATGTAGGAGGTGGAGGCTGAGATTTGTATATTTGTATGTGAGCAGGGTCATCATCAAGTTCATTAGTATAATTGGTGGTTTCGAAGGAAGTAATGCCCATGGGCTGAGCTTGGTGATTCATTTGACTAAGACCTCCAGCTTGTAGATGACTTTCATTTTGGGGTACCCTAACAAGTGTACTTGCCATTGGCTGTGTTCTGTAAACTTGCGACGACATCTCAGGCACAGGAGAAGCAGCTGCAACCTTGTAAACCACTTGGGCAGAGTTCACAAAAGGACTAGGATATGGTGGGGGCCGGTTAGAAGAAGCAACACTTGCTGGGTTTGCAGGGTCAATAAAACCACTTTGCATAGGCAAATTGAAAGGATGCTCAACAGGCACAAAATAAACAGGGCGTGGTTGAGTAGTCTGGTAATACATATGCTGTTGAGGCACTGGAGAATTCATAACATAGTAAGAAGGAAAAGGCATAATGCCAGTTAGGTTCTGCTGTAAGTAATGTGGGGCAGGGGCGTGAACAAATTGTACTTGGGGCTGAGGCTGATCAAATTGTAAAGATAATGGAAACCCAGCAACCTGAACTACTTTATGCATCTCAACCTCAGTGGAAACCTCAAGTATTTTACTCTCACTTTCTAAAGAAGCCAAAGAATTTTTATTGTCCACTGCAGGAACATTACCTACTGGGTCTTGATAAGTCCCAGTTGCCACACTATTATCACTGAAAAAATACAAATCACAGAAACCTGTTAAACTCAACGGCTGAATAGTACATAACTTTCCTGTTTTACTAGATTAGATTTATATAAAGGCAATTAGGATTGATAGGGTTTAATTTCCTACACTACAAAAAGGAACTGACCACCAAACTATTAACTCAAATACCAAAAGAACCTAACTTTAATGTCCGAACATTAAAAATAAATTCATCAATCGAAATCTTAAACAATCAAACCAACATAACATTCAAATTGCGTTCCTCTTTCTCATTCCCACATTCCTTCATTAACCAAACATAGTATGCTGAGAACAAAAGCATAAAATTTTCTAAACCATACCTTGCAAATGATTCCGAAGCGGACAATTTAACCTTGTTATCCATCAAACCAACCCCATGATCCTCAACCTGACCCTTAGCAGGCAAATTGGTTAAAGAAACAGAAGAAGAAGTAGACCCAAAAGAGGAGTTCGTCTCCAAAACCATAGACTCGGCCTCACACACCTCTCCATTATTACTATTCCTTTCACCCTCTCCTCCAAACCCCACTCCCTTCTGCATAATCTTGGCGCTCTTCAACACATCCGCAAACCAAGACTCGGTCTTGGGGTGCCTCAACTCGTTGTTGGACTGAGGCGAAATGGGTTTGGTAGGGAAGAGGAATAATCTGATGCGGAAGGGAGTAGAGGAGAGGCGGTGGTGCTCGTCGAGCATGATAAGAAGGTCTTGGTCTGAGGATAGGGAAATGAGGGAGTCAAGGTCGTGGTGAGGAAGTTGGTACTTAAAAGTAAATGGGTAACTGACGTGGAGAGAGGCCGATAAGTGAGCGGTGAGAGCGGAGAGTGTGGAGGTAGTGGTGGGGATGGTTATGATGCGGGTGTCGCCGCCGGCGTAGTAGAGGGACTTGGAGTGAGGGCGGGAGATTATGTGCCCTCCGTAGCTGCACATTAGGCGGAGTTTAGATGGGGAGGAGGTCGGTGGTGGCGGGTCCATTGCAACGACGGTGGTGGAGGTGAGATGAGCGATCCAGTACTAAGATACTATGGATGGGTTTGACCCGCTGTTGGATTATTGAGCAAACTCTGCGGTTTTTTTAACTTTCCAACTCGTTGCTAAGTAAAGAAGAGGAGGTATGTATGTACGCTTTACGCTACAGGACGCGTCATTTTGGACAAACAACGCAAAGACAATCCCATTTTTATTTTCTTAATTGTAAAATTTTGTTTATTCTTTTTAAATGTGTATATATATATATATATATATTTTTTTTTTTTTTTTAAGAGAGAGTCAAAAACAACTAGCTGCGTGTTACGTGATAATGCTAAATTTTAAAAAAAATTAATATTAATTAATTAAAAATTAATATATAAATAACAATTAAAATGTAATTATTATTTTATAAAAATTTATATTAAGTAAATAAAATAATAAAATAAATTTGTAAAATTTATAATTATGTAAAGTGTTAGTTGTAATAAATAATTATTTATTAATTTATATCTTTAATCTATGTGATAATTTTAAGAAAAAATTTGTTAAACTTGACTAAAGTAATTCCTAACAATCAATCAAGTAAATAATGATAAGTATTTCATAATTAAAAATAAAATTAATAACTAATTACAAACTATATATACATATGTGAGACAACTATAATAAAAGATTATCTATTTAATCATATCTTCAACCTTATGTTACACAATTTTAAGTGAAAATTTATTAAACTTAAATAAAATAATTATTGACAATCTATTACATTGTTATTTACTCTTATATACTTAGAATTTTAAGTAATCAAGTGAATTCATTTCAATCTTAGCTTCCTATTCAAAATTTTTACTTTTTAGATTTCAATTTCTTATTTAAATGTAGTTTAGAATTTTTATTTTTTATATAGTCTTGACTTCCTACTTAAAATTTTAACTTTTGAGATTTTTTATTTCTAATTTAGAAAGTATTTTTATTATGACAATCGAATTTTCTAATTTCCTACGTAGATATTTTTTTCGATATAGAAATTTTATAACATAATGTAAAATAGAGAGACACGATAATACTATACACAGTTATTTGACAAATAACAAACAATTATTTAATACTAACTTTCAGACTGAAAAAATTATTATTATTATTATTATTATTATTATTATTATTATTATTATTATTATTATTATTACCTCATTTTGTTTTCTTTAACATTTGAATATTTAATTAAGAACTATAATGTTAATTTAAGTGATTAAAATAGTATTTTTTTTATTTTTAAATTCAATTTTAAAACTTAAGTGACATGATAAAATTGTTCAAAGAGAAATTTGCTCTCAAATAAAGAATATTCTTATTATAAATGATAGTCTCAAGATAGTCGAACACCCTAAGTATTGGTGGTTGACCTACAAACAGGTAGTATTTTAAGTGAATGACTGAAAAAATGTATTGTTTGATAGAGCGTCATCTAGTTAAACTCGTTAATGACAGGTGAAGGTAACAAATATTTCTGAATTTATGCCTATTATGTTCAGAAGATCATGGAAACATTAAATTCTCATATTTTATGAATAATATAGTTATGAGACAATTAAATTTTACTAAT
>CATIWR010149549.1:0-17470 GCA_949677035.1 Omphalea diandra
TATATATATATATATATATATATATGTATGTATGTATGTATGTATGTATGTATGTATGTATGTATGTATGTATGTATGTATGTATGTATGTATGTATGTATGTATGTATGTATGTATGGATATTATATATAAAAGCACAAATGAAGGATAAAACTTTTGAATCGATCAAAATACCCTTAATTTAAAGGTTAATTTGGTATAAAGTTTTTATTTATTATATGCAAGCATTAAAATCTAAATAGGCGAAGGATCCATCAATACACCCACCATTAGATATAGAAATTTTTATTTATTATATGTAAACATTAAAATCTAAAAAGGAAAAGGATTCATTAATATACTCACCATTAAAATCTAAATAGAAAAAAAATTCATCAATACTTTATATTATAAAATAGAGTAAGCATTTTCACGGTAATAAAACTAGACTATGCAACAACCAAGATATATGTCCTAAGCATTAGGCATGCTTAGTTTTTTTTTTTTTTGAAAACACATTCAAAATAAATTTTAGAAATAATTTATATAATTATTTATTTTATTATATTTGTAATAGAATTTCAATTTTTAATATTTATAAATATATTTTAATTTTTAATATTTACAAATATATTCAATCATATGTAGCATTATTGTTTAGAGAGATTTTAATGTTTACAACTAAAGTACAAATTATAATTGATAAATAAAAAAATACAAAAAAATGCGATATATAAAAGAGTTCTTTTGTAATATTGATTTTATAATAATGGAACTTTAAATAGATTTTGTTATAATAATTATATTTTGATACATTTGCCAAGTTTTATTTTCTACAAATAATTAAAAATTTAAATAAAAAATAATAATATTAAAAAATTTAAAAAATCTAAAAAATGAAAATACGTGTGATGCATGTGCTAAAAAAACTAGTACTTATAATGTGTATGTGTGTGTTTGTGTGTATACATAAATATTTATGTATATATAGGTATGTATATATATACATATGTATTGTAACTTGTAAGATTTTATGATTCAAAATCTCTCATGTGAGGTAACACGTGTATAAAATTGATTCTTATGTTAAATCGTATTTGAACACTCTAAACTCAATAAAATCATTTTTAACGAGTTTACGATTTTATAATTTTCAGACTCTTTGCTAGATTGAGTATAAATTGTCTTCGATTATATGTCATTGTTTTGCACATTTTGTACAATACTTATTTATATATTTTATATTATTAACTTAAATGTGTGATTGACTTAAAAACTCAGCTGGACTTAAACTTTTTCTTTTTTTTTATGGTTTAAGTAATTAATGTAAATAATACATGGAAATACAGTCCTTTAACTTAGGTGAAACGTAGAGATATCCACTTAATTTATTATTACTTTTGTTATAGTAATTATCATATAAAATGTAGGACTTGATAGGTGACAATCCAATTTCTACTAGTATTTAATTGCTTAGTTTGGATTGCTATAGCGTTCTAGCTAATTTTGGTACTTAGTAACCACATTTTCTATAAGAATAATACTTATTCTCAAAAAAAAAAAAAAAAAAACTTAACTCACTTCTATATTACTTGTGTAACCTGTACACTTGAGATAAATTACTAACATTGACCCGAGATAAAATATGTCACCATCAATAGCATAATTAATAATCTTCCCATACATATGTGCCTAATCCACTGCTCCATAATAGACTTGGACTGTAAGCATAAATCGGAAGTCGCCACTCCCTTGTATTCTCATCAATCAACTCAGCTCTCATTTTCTGTAATATTATTCTCATTCTAATAAAGTCATCACTCTCATTTTAAATAGTTCTAACTAAATTAATGAAATTTTCTACCAATAGTGATAGATAAAAAACAAAATTGAACTCAAGTCTTAAAGGCGATAAATAATTTAGGTTGGTAAGTTTTATTCAAGTTAATATCATGTTATTTTTTTTGAGCAAGTTAAGATTAAGTCATTTTTTAGTTACGGGATTAGATCGCATCAAAATATAGAAAAATTTTCAAGTTATTCTCGAATATTTTAGATAGAATTATGTAATTTTTAATTTTGATATTTTAAATAAATAAAATAATATTTTATTTAAAATATATAATTTAATAATTTAATCAAATCAATTTTGAATTCAAATTGAGTTAAGTTCAAGTCAAGTTAGAGAATCATATTAAATTAAATTTTAAATCAAATCAATTTTGAGTTAAAATCATTTTAAATTAGTTGTAATTTTAAATTCATTTTTTTGAATTAAATAAAAATTATTACCTGCATTGAGACTTTCCGCTACCAACAAAAGTGAGAGACCAACCAAAAAATTCTTGACATTTTGACTACAAATTTTGATTGCAAGTGTCGCCTTTATTAAATTGCAATAATTAGTTTGGCAATGCAAATGGTGGAGACTTGAGAGTTATTGAGGTAAGAATTTAGTGAGATAAGGAAAGATTACCTCATTAAATTGTCCAAATTTTGATGGACTTAGAAATGGAAATTATCCAACGGCTGGTCTTGACTCCACAATTTTTTTTAATTAATATATAAAATGCAGATTAAAAACATACACATTCTTTCATAAAATCATAACAATTTTATAAACATGTATCAATTTATATAATTCATACGTACACATTTTCCACAATCAATGTGAAATTTGATCTTGACTCTACATATTTATCATAAAATTGAAAATTTTCATTGCTATAAACCTAAGAGTCAGTACGTGCATCAGTAATAAATAATTCACGAGAGCATGAACATGTATAACTTGATGATTAAAAGTGTAACGTATAAAAAATAAAGGTCTTGAGTTTGATTCTTTAATCTATTATTATAGTAAAAATTATTAAAAAGAAAGGCTATTCTATATTATATAGTCTATAATATTATTCTACAATATTATTCCGCTTATTAAGCTCTATGAATAAAAAAAACAATAATTCATGAGAGAAACTGACCTACCTAAACTTACACATAGCTTCTACGAAATATAACATAACTGAAAGTGAGCAGACAAAAAAGAAACGCTGTAGCTTTGATCACATACAGCCATTCTTTAGGTCAGAAAAAGAACCCCACTTGCAACCACACAAAACACCCACAAAGAACAAAATAAAATTGACTATTAAACAAAAATATTTCATAGAATTAGCAAAGTATTGAAAAGAGATACAGCAGGTTTTCAGTCGGTTGGATTCTCTCCCCATTTTGTAACTTGAGGGGAAAAAAAAAAAAAAAAACAAAGTATATTGATAAAAGAATGCATTATGATTTTGAATTTATAAGTACATTGGATTTGATTCTACCAAAATAAATTTATTTGAATCAGTTGAACAAAAAATATATTAGCCTGTGTCTTCATGTAAAAAAAAAGAAAATTTAATTATAACATTTGATTCTAAGACGACCCTTAATGAAATTATCAAAAAATATAAAAAATTATATAACGTTTATCACGTTTAATATTGTCATCACACGTGTTTAATAATATATATTTTTTCAAAATTAATATTCAACATTGTTTTTGTATTCTTTTTAATTTTATATATTTTTAATTTTTTTATATATTTATAAATTTTTTTAAAAAATAAAACACAATACTGATAATAACACTTGACTATACTCGTATTTGATTCTAATTTTTAAATATATATTTTTTCATTTATTTATTTATTTTTCGCATATATTTAAATGACCATACGTAATATTTTCTTCAAAAAAGAATGCTTGCTCCATACCTGAAGTCCTCCTCCTGAGACAACGAAAGTTCAACAAAAACCCAAAACTGCCCTTCTCGCTCTCTCTCTCTCTCTCTCTAATGTATGGCGAGTAGGCCAACCCCTATGGAACCACTACGAGCACTATTTTATCTCTCCCTCCCCCTCAAGAATTTCCACCTTTTCTTTAAGACCAGCTGCTAGAAAAAGTAGGTCATTTTCCTTGAGCAAAAGAGACTAGATACATAGCTTTTTCTCCTCTCTTAATCTATGGATACTGCTCAGTGGCCACAGGTAAAGACCAAAGAGACACCTTCTTTTTCTCTTTTTTCTTTGCGCATAATCATGTTTGTTTTTCTCTTTATTCTTTGTTTGCTCCTTTCTGGGTTGGGACTTTCAAGGCTAAACAGGAATATTTGGTCATGGGATTTGTGGGTATTAATTAACTTCAAATTTTATGTTGCTGTCCTTTGAAATCTTCCAATTGTGCTTGAAATTAAGTACTGCGCTTTTCTCCATCATCTCATGAGAGGCATAGAAAAAGTTATTGTAATTTGTTTGTATTGCTGTTGCAACCCTCAAAAGTGTAACAAAAAGCAGTCTGCTTTGTTTCCTTTGCCTTGTTTGTTTTCTATCACATCCTTTTCTCTTTCTATTCTTCATCTTATATTCTGATCATTAAATTATGTGGCCTTTTCTTTTCTTTTCTTTTTTTATATTAATTTCAGGGAATTGGAGTGGTTAAACCCATGGAAGGATCAAGGCCTACTGCTACTACTACTACTACTATTTTAGAAAGGAAGGTGATAAGACCTCAAAAAGATCAAGCTTTGAATTGTCCAAGGTGCAATTCGACTAACACCAAATTTTGTTACTACAATAACTATAGTCTTTCTCAACCAAGATATTTCTGCAAGACTTGTAGAAGGTACTGGACTGAAGGTGGATCTTTAAGAAATGTTCCTGTAGGTGGAGGTTCAAGAAAGAACAAAAGATCATCATCAACAACAACAACAACAACAAATTCTTCAAAGAAGATAAATATTCCTGATCTGATCACCCCACTTGGTGTCCCTCACTCTGCTTCTCATCAAAACCCTAATAATAATAATAAGATCCATGATCAAGGCCAAGGTCTCAACCTATCTTACCCTCCTTCATCAACTGATAATCATCAAGACTATAGTAACATACCTAAGTTTGTTGAGGTTCCCTTCAAAACCCACCATCTCGTAAACCCTAGCGCTTCTCCGTCAAAATCATCTCATCATGTCGCAGCTATGGAGCTTCTCAAGAATACTACTGGCATGAATCCAAGGGGGTTGGATTCTTTCATGACGTCCATGATAACTGATTCAAACACAACATATTCAACTGGGTTCAGTTCTTTGCAAGAATTTAAGCCAACCCTTAGTTTTTCATTGGAAGGGTTTGAAAGCAGTAGTAATGGTGGTTACGGTAGCATTCATGGAATGCAAGAAACTGGAACCGCAAGGCTCTTGTTTCCTGTAGAGGAGTTGAAGCCAGTTCAAGGCAATGGTACTCAGTTTGAGCAAAATAGAGGGCAAGCTGATACAACTGGGTTTTGGAATGGGATATATTAGGTGTCTCTTAACATCTTTCTTGCTTATTTATTCTTATTTTCGGTAAGGTAATATCACTGGCGAGTTCGCTCACTGTAGTGACTTGTTAATGATCAAATTAAGCTAACTGATTATAGGGTACACGGGTTTTTTTTTTTTTTTTTTCTCTATTGATTGTTTTCAGTTTGAATGAACAAATTTACTTGTTTCGTTTTGGTCTTCAGTGATCAATGTGGGTGTTTGAAGCTTATTGCTGCTTTGGGTTGGCTTTCAAAAATGGTAGCAAATCGAGGAGATCTTCCTCCTGTCCTTTAGAACTTCATTGGGTTAAGAAGAAGAGAGTAATTAATGAGTTGTGGATCATGTAATTAACTGTTTCATTTGTTTATTTGAATTAAACAGTTGGGATTTGTGGGGTGTGATTAATATTGGTAATTGTGTGCATTATGAATTGATTAGTTGGCATGATGGCTTTCAATCCTTTACCGCAATTTCTCTCTTTTTTCTTTTCTTGCACTGTGCTTTTTGGTTGCAAACAGGTCAGAAATGTCGTGTCTTATCAGCAGCATTTTGGTCCCGAGATTCTTCCTCTTCTTCCACCCACTAATGCAAATCTTTGAAGAAGAAAAGTAAGATGAGCTTATAAAAGAATGACTAGGTATCACCTTTTAGCCTTATTATCTTTCACCCACATGCTGTGCCACTTTCTACACAGGGAGGTCCAATGCAATCATCATTTTCTTTTTTCTTTTTATAAGCAGGAAATACTTTCTAATGAAAGGTTTAAGATCCAGAAATGCAATCTTTTTTTTTTTTTTTTCCATAAACAAAATGTATTATTAATGAAGTTTAAGGTACGGAAATGCAATAATCATGACATTCTACACTATATTGCAATAGATGGATTATTGAAACATCATTAAATGAGAGGATAATAATGTTGACATGTTGCATTGAATAATTAATTGAAATTTTAGTTCAAATTTTAAATTGTGGCTATTTTATGAATTTATGTCATAATTTCAAATTTTTTGTTGGAATTTAAATCCGTCATCTATTATCACCTAAGATAGTTTTTCTTCCAATTTTGTAGATTTTATATATAAGTGATAGAATTAACAAATATTTATTTTTAGTCTTCTTTGGTTATTAATAAAATGCTTAATGATTAAAAAAATTTAAACGTTTAATTTTGTCAATTGTACTTTAATTTTAAGGTATTATGTTAATTGTATTCTAAATTAAAGCTATTAATACTCATCAAGAGTGAAAATCATTGATGATTTGGCCTTATGTATATGCATGCCTCGGTTCTATTCCTTTACCCATCATATTCATCTCTTGGTTCTATTCCTTTTACCCATGAATTATTGATTATTCGGCCTTACATAATTAAAGTATTATGGATATTTATCATGAATTTTAATAAAAATATTAATGAAATTTTTTTTTTAATATAACGGATCAAATCAGAAGAATTATTTCATATGACATTAAAGATTAAAGGATGACTTGAATAAATATGGCAAACTACAAGGAGTTTATAATTATCAATCTAAAGAATAATTTTTTTTTATGAAATTAAAATAAAAATAATTAATATATCATTAATTTTTTTGTAAAAAAATAAATAAATCGATTTTTTTTTAAAAAAAAAGAATAACAAATAAAAGAGAACCGAAGAAATATTGATTTATCTTTTAGTATCTAATTAAATCTTTTAAAATAATGGGGATATAAAAGTTCAGTTTTGACATAGACAATTTTACACTTGCAACAAAAATGTTGTACTCAATATTACCTAGACTATAAATAATCTTTTCAAATCAAAATTTTGACGAGAACATAACCTATTGATAATGCTTTTCAAAATAAATATTTTTAACTCATTAGAAAAATTCTTGTTGACCTATTCCACCGACACCTCACCTAAACAATTCTTTTGGTAGCCATTCAACCTTGATCCTTTTTGTAGCATTTTGGTTTAATTAGTACTACTACTACTACTACTACTATATAGGCTTCTCTGTATAATAATAATAATAGCAATAATAATAATAATAATAAAAGCTCTTAAGCCTTCTAGTAGGGCCCACAAACATTCCCCGTTAACTCTGGCAAGGAATAATAATTTTGGCCACTCAAGAAATCAGGTAAAAAGATAGACCCTCTCCATTTATTATATATAGTACACAAAGAGCTCCATTTGTTATGTTGTATGATCATCATGTGCAAAAGTGTAGACCACTAAGTCTGTGTTAAAGCCTTAAATAAGGGAGTAGTGGTCCTTTTTTCCTTGCCAAACTTGTTCATCTAATCCTAGTAGTTGCTCTTTCTTTTGCTTTCTAAATTCGTTAACAAGATTACCATTCTATTCGCTGCTTCTCCTTTGTGTCGGTGATAATTAGAATTTGAACTACTTTTTTTATTAATATATACAAACACATATGGTTAGAGATATGACACACTCACATGATTAGAAATAAAATACACTCATTCATAAAATCATGATAATTTTATAAAAACGTGCTAATTTATATAAACCTATACACACATACTTTCTACAACTGATGCGAAATTCCAAAAGACCAGAAGTTGAGCTATTAAGCATTGTTATTTATTTTTGAAATGAAACATCTAATTATATATATTATATAATTTTAATCATTATTATTATTATCATAATCTAAAATTATGAGTTAGATCAGTACTAGATATCGATTAAGTTTACGATTATCAAATGCATACAAGCCTAAATCATTTTGTGAAATATAATTATAAAATCTTTCTGGCAGCGTCAATCATCAAGCCAAATTATTTAGTCTCAAAATGATTCTTCAACCTAAGGCAACTAAGAAAAATGAGAGAATGTGATGAGGGGACCCCTTATGGTTAATCCTATTACTATTCATGCTAAGTTCATAGGAATTATTGTTCTTAAAGAGCCCATAGCCTACAATATACCTATAATCATATTTTCTTGATCATTCATTATCATCATCAACTTAGAGAGGCTCAACCTACAATTATCACAAATTAATAATTGCACTAGATAATGGGTGAAAAGCTTGAATTTTAATATCATCACAATTAATACAATCATCTAATAATATGAAAAATTCTTAACTCAATTACATTGATGCAGGAATTCTTGTAAATCTAAAATATTAGTGAAATGAGACATGAATATCTCAACTTAGCAAGTAAATACTAGTTGGTATGACCTATCACTATTGAATATATACGAATACTTTTAGGCATTTTTAAACATCCCTAAACAGTATATTTGGGCAATTATGAGATCACTTCATACATAAGCATGTATAAAACAGTCTAAGTCATTGATTTGTTATTAGGCTATGAAGTCTTTTACTTACATTTTCTATCTTATCCTTTAACTATGACTCAAAGAGTTATCTCAAGAAAAAAAAAAAAAAAAAAGACAAAAAAGAAAACCCTTGAGCCAAGGCATGTATAGAACGTATTATAACATATATTATCACATTATCATCTTTTTCAAGATCGATCATGAAGTATGCAACTAATTAAATCATTCTTAGAGCTACCAATACAACACAACTTAATATATGGACATTTAGCATAACTATTTTGGTGCAATGAGCTAATCATAGTTTTTTTTTTGTTTATTCCTTAATTTCATTTTCAATTGATACACAAAAAAAGTGGAGAGTGAAGAAGTAGCTAATTATTGAATTTTTTTTTGTTTATTCTTTAGTATGCAAAAAAGTGGAGAGTGAAGTAGAATGTCGTAATTAGTATCTACTTACAACTTGCTATCTATCAGAGCTAAAGAAAGACTTGAATCTAACTAGCAACCTTGGTCTTTTCTTATTTTTGTTTATCTAGAAATACAATATTATCATCATTATTAATAATGCAATAAGAATTAAAGAAAACTCTCCAAACCCAACTAAATCTTAGGTGCCATAACATATGTATAATTTATATTAATTGAAAAAAAAAATCAAATCACTACATTTGTGATTAAGGAACTACATTGGGGTCTTTAAAATAAAAAAAACTCTTATTGATCACCTAGCTAGGTTGTAGCAAACCTTATTTCTTTAAAAGTTTAGCCTCTAATGCTGATCCATACAATGAGTGAAGAGGAAAAAAAAAATCTTTTTTTTGTACATAAGAAATTATGTTGTGGAAGAGAATGGGGCTAGGACAAATGCTACCATGTTAAAAGTCCCTTAATACCCCTTTTATATTTTTCCCATTAAGGTTAGGGTTTCATTATCATACAAGGATAACAAGGAGTTAAGCTCCTTGTCTTTAGGTAGCTAGCCATGCTTGGCTAAATAGGTTAGGCCCATTTGATAAAGCTTGGTCAACTGGCATAAGACCACGCCAAGCAGGCTCTTTTGAAGGCATTTGGCTGTAGCCCTCAAGCCTTATTAGTTTAATTGACTCCTTGATTAAAATTCGTAAAAATATATAAAATAGAACTTCTCATTAAATTAGAAAAAATATTCTCTTTTATGTTCCTCTTTTAATTGCCTAATGTATGTAACTCATTAGGCTCCTCATTATGTTGGACATACATAAAATCAATAATTCTAATCTTATCGGAAATTATTCAACTCATTTTATGCATAGATCATGAGTGGTATCTAGCAATGCATCATGATCCCCAATTAATGAGCAGAGTCAATAAGGCTTGACTTCATCCTGTCATGGTATTGTGATTTAATCCATTTGTCAAAACTTTTACTCAATTAGATCAAGAGTATGAAGAAGTGTCAACTCTTTTAAATAAAATTTGCTTCTTGATTCTCAAGTCGACCCTAATGAATAGATATTGAAAACTCTTTTCTAAGAATTACTATTCTACCTTGCACAAAAATTTATGTTATAACATAATCAATCATCATGAGAAACATATTTTCGTTATATGGAGGGGCAAATCCCCAATCTATCATTCCTATAACTTCATATGACTTGCTACATACCGAATCACTACTCCATATGCAACTAGGTTTAAAATATACTAATTAGTGTCAAAACATGTAGCTTGGCATATAAGTTAGCATAATGATTTGAAGTCTAAGGATTACTATCACAACTTACACAAGAGATTCCTTTAACATCATATAATTGTTGCATAGGGATTCTCTTTGTAAGTCAATATAATTCCTCAATAATAGGAACTTATACATTAGTCCATCATGCCTTTACATGATTGGTTAATGAGATCAACCATTTTCAATTGGAAAGACATAATATATGTTAGTTCATTTGCTATATCAAAGTCTCTTATTGATAAAGCTAGGGAAGTTTAAGAATAATATCTTAATATGCAAATCTATGGTATTATTATATAGGGTTTAGGGATATATCATTTCTAAATTGCATTTCAAAGTTTTTCTCCTTCCTAATTATTTTTATGTGTAACCCACTAATACACTTACTACATCTATGGCCTTTAAATGTTTCATTCTGCAATAAGTGCAACCAATAGCGTAAAATAATACAAATTTCACTAAAATCATAATCTGGCAATTTGGACAAATCCTTAATACTATAATTAGTATACATTGTATAAACTCAGTATAATTTTTAATATTTCATTTTTATTTATGTTTAAGAAAAATATTGAAAATTAAGTATTTATGACGTAAATGATAGAACAATCTACCTTGTGCGATTTTTAACATTCCCTTACTTATTCTAATTGACCCAAATTTTAGTGTTTTAATTTAACTCTCCAAACTTTTATGTCCTGATTCAACTCCTCCCATTCTTTATAAATTACTTCTTTATTTTTTAATATATGTCGTTTAAGTTTTCTTGCATATAAATTAAAGATTATATTTATTAAGTGTTATTACATAAGTAAAAGACTATATTACTCATAATTAATTATCATTGAAAAGGAAAAATAATATTAAGTATTATGGAGGAAGGAAATGGTATAGTTCTAAAAAAATAAATAATATTTATGAATAATTATAAAACGTCATATATTAAGAAATAAATACTATTCTTTAAACAATATATATTAAGGAACAAATGAAGTATTTATGAAAAATTGATAAAAGAATCTACCAATGATATTTAGTGCCTATTTAGTTTAGCGTTTGCTCATTGACATTCAACAATTGAGTATTCAAACGCTAGAAGAGTATTTGGTAAATGTCAATGTTCAACGTTTAAAAAATATAATTGAACATTGAAAACTAGTTTTTCAGTGTTTGAAATATAAAAATAAACATTTGAATCTTTTTTCTAGTATTAATCTTATATATATCATTATTTACCATTATACAAGTTTGCAATCCATATAAAATTAATTAAAATATATAAATAATTATTATTTTATAATATAATCATAGATTCAATCGCTAAATTATCAAATATTTTATTGATCACTCATAACTGATTACTGACTGTTGACTATTATCGTTGAACCAAACAAACTCTTAAATAGTTGAAATGTATTGCAAAAATTAAAAATAAGTACAAAATAGATAGCTAATCATATGCATGCATATATATATGTGTGTGTGTGTAAAGAAAATAATATATTAGTTATATTATTGCAAAAAATTAATTTTAGATCTATGCAATGCGCAATTTCTCTATGCTTGTAAATTGGCACTAAGTGTATGTTTTTGTCCTCAACTGTATGCATACTCTTTAATCAAATTTTTAACAATAATTTCAAATAAATTTTGAAATTTTTACTTTGGAGCAACCTAAACGAATTTGGATTATGTAAATTTTTACAATAATAATTGTTGCAACTCTAGGAACACTACTTGTCATCAAAGGTTGGAAGGTGCAGCATATTTCCTTGTAGCACTGAATAGGATGTTCCTTATGTCAATTTTTTAGTTGCAGCTGAATATTGTTTCCACAATGGATAGGGCAGTCATTTCTCTAATGAAGTAATTTTGCTTGATCACTAGGATTGCTCTAGTCTGTGTTGTAAATTTCTTCTTCGATAAAGTATACTCACACATACTGAAGGTTCCGAATCTATATATCTATCATCGATTGACTCTTTGATCTATATATCCGATCTTTTTAGGCAGATTGACAGTCCTGCTGTCTATATAGTACTGACTCACCTGCTCTTCACAAACCAGTATCCGATAATCCTGAACAAAAGAGAAAGAGAATAATCAAGAGTGAGATCAAGGAAAAAGAAAAAAAACATGTCATCAATGAAAAATGTAAACCAAACAAAGCAGAATGCGAATCATGTGGGAGAGCATAGATGAAGACTCAGCCACTGAGACTGATGCCACTGGTATAGAGACAACTGCTTCTGTTGCTCCTATTACAAAGGCCATGCGAGAGCAATCAACCAGTACATTAGAAACTAATAAGCCTGTAACTACTGGAAGTGCAACTTGACAAGGAGGAAGAGGGTTCCTGATAATGTCAACGACATCGATCCCTCCATCTCCCCAAGAAAAAGGGGCGTGTCGAGATCAAATTTCTACACTTTCGGGTCCTCCTGGAGCATACTTCACTAGGCTCACAATGGAAACGCTTCGGAGTTGTACATTGGTAATTCTTACAGTTAAAAATGCAGCGGAATCCTTCCTAATGTCAGCAAGTTCCAAAGATGTTGCTTTTATTGTAACTCAAGCTAATAGCGCCTTTTTATCTCTTAAAGGCCTTAATGCTGATTAAGAACTTGCTATAATGACGTGCGCTTTCACATTCTTCACTTCTCAGAGTTAAGAACTGCAGAGAAGGAGCTGGAGGAGAGGATGCAAGTTTTGAAGTTGTCTTGCCATAATAAACTTGTTCGTCAATCAGCTAAAGCAATAAAGGCCATTTCTATTACTGAGGCTGATCTAGTAATGGCCAAACAATGTCTGACTCCACTTGAAGCACGTGTAGAATTGCTGTAAAAGATTGAGTTAGAACGTGATGAAAGGAAAACATATGTGGCAAACTTGGAAGCCAAGAAGACCCAACAGATGGACGCAATGGCTGCAGTCAATGTCACGATACAAATCTCCATTCTTGAGGCGAAGAAAGCGCTCTCAGAAATGTTGAGTCACCAAGAAGCAGACAATGCTGCTGTGGAAGAGACTAGAGATCAACTGGCAACTCCATGAATCTTCATTTCTCCATAGATGTGTAAGCACAGCAGGCATTATTGCCTGGCAGAGCTCATTAGATTTGGTTATTGCAACGTTGACAGTGTAATGATATTGGGTGCTAGACCTTTAACAAAGTAATGCCAGAGTGGATGCATAGGCAAAATTAGATGGTAGTTACAGAAGCTGATACAATTGTAGTCTAGAAACACATCTTATTACGTATTTACAAAATATCAGAGAACCTCAGCATGAATACTGATTCAGCTTATTGATATCCCTCTTCAAAGATGCATTGTCCCTACCATTCCTCTTACATATAAATTAATTACAGATGATATCTTATAGTTACTTATGGCATGTCATTTACCTTTTTTTTTAAGAAAAAAAAACTTCACTGATTGCAACTGCATATTCAATTTGCCTTAAATTATATTTGGAATGGGTTTGTAATGACATAGGACACAGGAAAAAAGGGGCCAGAGCGTGAAGTTGATCTCGAGGCGAAGCTGATTACAACCGTGCAGGGAAAGCCTAAAGAGGAGCATTCTCAAAAAGACATGCTAATTTGACTGGTCAAGCCAGTGATAAATGTGGAAAAGATTAAAAAGTGTTAAATGTTAGAAATAGCTCAGCTCTAGATGCTAGACTGATAACATTGACAGAAAACTTGCAATTGCTACATATTGAGTACTGCCTCCCCTGCAATATTCATCCTGGAAATGGTGATTTCTTCCTGCTCAAAGATATAGCAATTTTCACCACCACAATAGTGCTGGTGAACATCTCATTTGTAAGAAAACTTATGTTGCATTAAGCACTGCCCACTAAGTTGTTTACTAACTGGCTTATAAATGAAATGGAAATAAAAGTATTTGCAAATCCTTTTGCTACCTGAGGAACAATATTTCTGGTTCCTCACCTCCTGTTATGTGCATGATTTCTAAACAGCTTTAAAATTTGCAATTTAGACATTTTCTTTTACTACAATTTTCAAGCAACAAGATAAGGCATGCCTTTCAATGATGAGATGAACCTTGGTTGAACCACTACAACTAAGCAGCAAGATATATCTGCATGCATCATAGTTTTTACTGCCAGGAGGCAAAACATTCAGCCTAACTGATAAACTCATACACCAAACTATTGCATATTGCATAAACTCCAAATTCAAAACCTAAGCACAAGAGTCAATTGCATCAGTCGTCTGATCTCAATTGATTAAGGATGCAAATAGCAGAATGAAAGGATATAAATATCAGAATTTTCAGGAAATACTCGCACCCCAGAAATTTTCAGGTTTCTACGTAGCAGTGCCAGTCAATTAATGATAATGAGATATAACACTGGAACAATACCACCAAAATCAGCTTTTTAAATAATTTTACTAACATAGAAGTTAAGAATCCAAACAACTATTGGATATGGCACATTGCAGGAATGAACAGTGAGATATAATAACAATTTCAATTCCATGGTGAATTTCTGTACAGGATGAACATTGACAAACATTAAATACTTGACAATTACCAGCAGAGTAAATCAACAGACAATCACCCTAACCAGGTTGCTACCAGTTCTCTTTAACAATTTTTGACTTCTCAAATATGAATTTCCCTTCCTTGTACTTCTGAGATACCTCATAAGCTCTCTCATACTTCCATCCCAACACCTCGAGACAATCAGCGCAATGGATATCAGCAACAGTATGCAGACCAGTCAGGAGATGCCTATCCTCTTTAGCTCCCACAACAATATTCATTGCATGGGAGAACAGAAAGGCTCGTCCATGTCTTCCCTATGAACAAAATAACGGAATAGAAGGTTGAACAAAACTCTTCTTGTAACTTCCTGCCATAAAAGTAACCTCTACATATTTTCCCCCCTTTCTATCAAAAAATGGAGTGGCTAGATCAAAGTTGCAGTATGCAAGACTTAACCTAATGCAATTCCTAATGAAAATTCTTCTGCACAGTATTGTTTTCATTTTCTTAAAATAGAGAAACTAGTCAGGTTCTTTCAATTGGTGCACCTGAAGGCACTTGCCTTCATGATTTCATTCAACACTCAAACCCTTCATCCCAATGACCAGGAAAGAAACCTCCATAAAACAGAATTATCATAATAATCAACCATACTTGAATCAGTTATCACTTAAATTTGTAGATATGGTTGTCATCGCTAGTTAAATGAAATGATCAGCATATACACAAAAACCCATATCATATAAATAAAATAAACCAGCAAAAATCATTGATTAAGAAAATTAAGATGCTTCTAATTATCATAAGAAACAGCTAGAATTATCTTTAAAATTGATTTCAGGGATTCAAGTGCTTCACCTGAAAAGCCTTAGAAATTATATCATCATGAAGAGAAACATGGTTTCGACAATTACAACAGCTGTACAACCGAGGACCCACCAATTCCGCCATTAATCAACCAATTTCAGGTCTAATAAAAACACCAAGAAACCCACAAAAGGAAGAAGAAAAATTAAATCCCACAACCAACCAACCAAACTGAAGTTGAAATTAACAGAAACCCAATACAATAAAAGCGAGACCAATCACTCATATAGCCCCCCCAAGAAAAACTCAAGAAACGGAAAGTAGATAGTGTGTATATGATCAAAAGATGAACAAGAGAGGGACGATAGCATAAGTTTCTTTACCTACAACGAATTCAATAATGGCCAAAAAGTTTGCCAAAGAAGGCAGGGACAAGCAGCGTTAGCGTGCAAGATTATACCAAAGTATATGACAAGATTAATGTAGATTCCAAGTAAGATTAGTATTAGATAATCAATAAAATAATTACGAGGAGGAAAAAGTGGGGTTGAAAGAGACAGGATTGGACTCAAAGGGTCAATAACAAAGAGATGATGGCAATAGCATATAAAAGCTCAAGAGGAAGGTTGGCATACCCATCACTGTTTTTATAGCAGATTTTCGAATTAGCAAATTAAGAATTAATTAGTAATAACTTAATTAAAAAAATTGATCAATTAAAAAATTAATTAAAACTAAAAAAGATAATTTAAAGAAATCGGTCAAGATTATAAATCGGATCAAACTAATTTAATAAAAAATTACTTTATTTTATAAAATTTAAAAATTTTTAAAAGTTATAATTTAAAAATTTTTAAAAGTTATGTTATTTTAATTAAAATTTAAATGTGAAAAATATTTTTCTATTATTTTATTATATTATATTATTTTTCTGATTTTAAGATGTTTAAAATATTATTTATATAAAATTATAAAAAAACTTTAAAAATTGATTTATTAAATCAAATTAATTGAATTAATCGAACTAAGTGAATTTAGAACTAATCAACTGATCAATTTAATTTCTAATATAATTTTAAGAATATTGATATGAACAGTAAATGCAACTTGAAAATTATGCTATTTTTTATTTTTGATAAATTATAGAATTTAAACAAATAAATAATCGTAATATTATGTATTTAAAAAGCTAAAAATTAAATACAATTTAACATAATCACTATTAATATTAAAGTCATATTTATAAAATTTAAAAAATATAAATATAAAAATAAATAAAAAAATTATATAAATTAAATAAAAATAAAAAAGAATATTATACATAAAAATTTGAAATTTAATACCTTTACACATCCTAAAATATTATAACCCTATATAACCAGTAGCTACAGTTATCAGCTCCCAAAAAACTTAATTATTGCATTATATGTTAAAAAATAATAGATAGCCATCAAAGAAAGGCTAAGAAAGTTAGAAACTTCCGTGCAAAAGCAAATTTATATTCAAAGAATACTGCATGATGGAAGCGGATTTGGATCTGAGCTGTATAATGAAAACCAAAACGGTTTAAAAGAAAACATAAAATAAATTCAAGCAAATAGGAAAACATGAATTGAAGAAACCCCTTATTCCTTGCTTCAGAGTGAAAATTAGAAAGTTTTGGTAGTTTATTTACAACACTAATAGTAAATCTCAGAAATTTGATGTTTGGAATCACGATTAGAAAAATCTAATTTTCAGATAAAAGTTAGAAGATATATATATATATATATATATATATATATATATATATA
>CATIWR010149560.1:0-31373 GCA_949677035.1 Omphalea diandra
AAATATATTTTTTTTTGATATATATATTATTTTTAGGTCTCTGAGGTCTCGACTTTGTATCTATATCTTTTTATATATATATATATATATATATATATATATATATATATATATATATATATATATGGGTCGTGCTTGATCAAGGGGCTAGACTTTTAACTACAGTCCAACCGAGTTGAACTTGTGTCACAACTTGAAAATTCAGTGCCCAATTGAGCTTTGTCCAAAACCAGCTCCATTCCAGAAATGAACAATTGAACTTGCTAATCTGTTGGGCTAAGTGGTCCAGCCCACAACATGGTAGATATTTTAAAAATGAAGAAAATAGTTTTTTTTGAAAAAAAATTGGTTTGATTTGAGAGCAAGGACGTGAAGGACATAAAGTCCAAATTGGAAATGGAAATTGGCTTACCAAAACGCGGTAGGTGTCTTTATGGACTGAAAACCATCTTCTTCCCCTATTAACTTTGTAATTAATATGTCATTGCTCTTATAAAAATAATAAACCATACAACACCGTTTAAAAAAATATATTATAATCTTGGAGATAGTCTCCAAGATTGATGCATAAGATAGCGCGAAAACGGAACAAAGAAAAAGTTATGATGAAAACCTTGCCTAGTGTAACGAGCACAATGGTAAATATTTTCGCAAAGAGCAATGTCTGAACACAGAATTAGAAGATATGGATAGGACCACAATCAAGAATATTCGTAGATAATTTTGTATTCATTTAGTTATTATCAAATTCGGATGAAATTTAAGTGGTTGTGTTTATTCTTAGATTGTTTATAATAAAATTATTCAAAATTTATTCCGTGATTTTTTCTCAATAAAAGAAAGGTTTCAGGTAAAATTTATATGTTTTTTAGCTTGATTATTTTCTCAGTTTCGATTAATTATTTTTATAGAGTTTGTTGGTTTAGATTAATCGATTGGTATCTATAAAATTAAAAATTATTATATAAGAACTTGGCTTATTCGATTTGTCTTGTTAAGATTAAATATAAAGGAATATAATATGGGTATCATGATTAAGCTGTCAGTTATAAATTGTTCAATTTGAAAGCCAAAGATGAAAGATCTCTTTTATTGTAAAGACATATTTGATCGTAATGAGCTAGAAGAAGATCGACCAATTTAAAAGTTCAAGATCAAATAAAAGAAGATGCACAGAAAAGTTGTGAATATTATTTACCAATGGGTAAATATTAGTGTATTCTACCATATTGGCAGAGAAATAAACGCAAAAGTACAATAGAAAAAATTAGGGAATTTCTATAAGAGAAAGATGGTTCAAAATAAAGTTTTTTTCAATGAAGAAACTGGCGAATTTTAAATACAAAGATGGACAATCCATTTCTCAGCACTTAACTAATTTTCAAAAATTGATGAATCAACTAACTACCATGAAAATTAACCTTGATGATGAGTTGCATACATTATTTCTCTTAAATTCGTTGTCAATACTTAGAAGACATTAATGGTGTCACTCAGTACTTCTGTTCCTAATAATATGTTAACTTTTTTCATGGTAAAAATAGCATTTTTAATAAAGATATAAGAAGCAAAGACATGGATATACCAAAAGTAAGCATGAACAACTCCTTGCTACTGAGAATAGGGGGAGACGTAAAAATAGAGGATCAAAGGTATTAGTTGTTTTGGTTCTAATGGTGATGTAGAGTAGGTTGGAGATTCATTAGCTTCTCTTGACACTACTCTTATAAGAAAATTTTTTCACTATGTACAAAACAGGTGATTTTGATATTATTGATATGGGTAATTCAAATAAATTTAAAATTATGGGAATCGATCAAGTGCAAATTAGAACTCCTATTAGCTCTACAATCACATTGAAAGATATTAGGTATGTTCTAGAATTGGGTTATAATTTGATATCTGCTCATATTTTAGACCGAAAAAGTAGTTATAATAATTTTGATGGTGAAAAATTATCTTCGATTTATTATAATTACTATAATTATTAACACATATATTACAATTTGGATGGATTAAATCATATAATCTTAAATAAAATTAGAAGTTTATTTTTATTTCTAATAGAAAAAAATTATTACTCGTTAAAGCATGATGAAGGATAAGTACACTCCCTCATAAAATTTTTATAGTCATAATATTAAAATTAAACTAATTTGACTATTATGATGAAATTATAACTTAATTAAAAGTTTAGTTATAAAAATTTGTATTTTGACTTAATAGGCTCCAATTAGAGTATGTTTTAGGTTATGCTTCTAAAAATGATACAAAACCTCATTTCAGTATTTTCAAAATCAAATTGAATTGATAAATTAATAAAATAAAAAATCAGCTAATAGTCCAATTCAATTAAGGCTAAAAAATTAGCCAACTAAAATATTGGTCAATATCTAAAAATAATCAAAATCAATAGAAGTGGTTAAAATTGAGAACTGATCAAATCAATTTGATATAAAACTATTTCAATGAATTTCTAAAAGTTAGTTAAAATTTAAATATGAAAAATATTTTATATTCTGATATTCTACTATATTATTTTTAATTTCAAATATTTAAAAAATATATATTTTTTTTAATTTTTAAAAATAACTTGTTGAACTAAATGAGTTGAATAGTCAAAACTAACTGAATTAGGGATTGGTTAGTTGATAGGTTCAATCTTGAATCCAATTTTAAGAATATTGCTCTTTTATCTATTTTTTGTTCTTAATTTGCACGGTTGTTCAACAATCAAACAAAGAAAGATAATGAATAATATTTTTTTTCTTATAAATTTAAAATACAAAGTAAATAAGAAAGATAGTGTTTTTTTTTTTGAAAAATATGTAAAAATTAAATAAAAAAATATAATGAAATTTAAAAATAAATTTTCAATTTAAAATTTAAAAGTTTCACTAATTTCATTTGGATAGCACAAAAATAAAAAAAAACATAAAAATAGATACGGGGAAATTATATATTTTTTTAAAATGTAAGAATCAAAATGTTGGAGAAATATAAATATTAAAAAATACAGAAATATATTTATAAATATTTTTCTTACATATATACATTTATAATAAATATTAAAACAACTAATTATGAAATCATATTAAAAAATACAATTAAAGATAATTATTTAATCACTATTAATCATAAAAAAATAAATGAGATGATAATATTTAACTAAATATTTAAGAAATAAATATTAATTATTTATAAGTTTTATAATAAAAAATTAATAGTAGAAAATCCATTCAAAATAAAAAATTATATCATTCACTCTTTTTTTTTTTCATTTTTATTTTCCTGGGCAATCTTCTTCTCTCTCTCTCTTTTTTTTTTTTTTTTTTTTTATCTTTATTACTCTTATCTTTGATAGGACTTAATGATCTTTTTTCAAAGAATGACACACAAAAATTGCCATAAAAATTTCCATTGTAAAAATGAAAAATTTCTCAAATCTTCTCTTTTCCTTCTTTTGGTCCTTAAGACTTAAAAAGATGACGATCAAATCTCACCATAGTGTAGTGTAACGTGAAAACAAAAACTATCATAGTAAAAATGAAAAAGAGAAGAACAACAATAAATATTATAGTTGTAAGATGATTACACAAAGATTAAACAAATAATTAATAACCATAAAAGACAAATTCCTAACAAAAATATTTTGTAAATTCTCATTAAATTCAACAATCAATTTAATAAAAAAAATAGAAGAAAAAAAGAGAAAAATATTCAAAACTGATCTAGGAGTAGTGGAAGTGGGTCATCGTACTGAACGTGGTGAGTCGTCGTCGGGGGGAGCGGGTTGCTTTTGTGTCACATGTTTATACGTGAGTGGATTTTATTTTGTTTGTGTTTTTTTTTTTCTTAGAAGCCAAAGAAACATGTTTTTAAAGTAAAAACACATTTTTAAATTTTTCAAAATTAAAAAATGTGTTTAAATGTTTTGATTAGTTTTCTAAAAAAAATATTTTCGAAATGTGAAAATACTGCTTTCTAAAAGTTTTCTTGCATCAATACTATTCAAATAAATAAATATACCATTATTCTAATTTTAAAAATTGTCTTCTCAATTTGGATAGATCCTATCCGAATAAATAGTTATAGATATTGACTAAGGATTACCTGAAATTCAAGAAAATAGAAATCAAATGGAAAGGCCGGCATGAATAAATGCAAGATGTCACATAGGCAAGGGAAGCTATACGGTCCATATGTTTTGTGGTGAGTTTGGCGTTACTGTGATATGATTTTGACCTATGCTCGGTTAAACCAGATTTTGTTTCCCTCGAGCGCAAGGCATATTAATGTCGCAAACCAAAATATGAAATATAATTGGTTCTGTGGATTAGTTGGCTCATTTCAGGGCCACCAACTCCATCGCTTGCCACTCACTATTTTCTTTTGGTGAGCACTTAATGGCATGTTCTTCACACACACACATATATATATATATATAAAGAAATATTTAAATTTAAAAATTTTAATTTTAATTTTAATATTATATATGATTAATAATAATATCAATATGATAATAAAATAAAATATTATTATTATTATTATCAATAAATACTAATTTAATATTGAAATTCAAAAAACATAAATAAGAGTAAAAGATAAAGGATGATGATATTGACGCTCCTCGGGAGTATTTTTTATGTAGCTACTTGATTTTCTAAAATAAATCAATTATTCATAAAAAAAATAAATTATTCAGTTATTAAAAAATAATTACAAAATTATTAGCTTCCTTCCAAAATGTATTGAACTTTTATACAATAATTATAATTATAATCTTATAATTTTAAATTATTATTCAATTACATATGTCATTATTGCTCTCACAATTATGTTGATATTTTTATATTCTTTCTATTTTATTTCAAATATAAGTATTATAATTTCGTATTTAATTAATGTTAAAATATTATATAATTGATTGTATATATATATATATATATATATAAATGCAATTGATTTATTATGTGAAGTACACATGAAATATCTATTTCTATTTGTTTTATAGAAAATAAGTTGTCTGAAGAAAATATTTTTTGAGAAAAATATTTTTTGAGTGATATATTTTCTAATATTTGAAACACATTATAAAAACATTAATTTTTTAATTTATAAGATTATAATAAAATAAATGAATATACATAATTTGAATTCAGATCTATTGTCAAAAAAAAAAAAGGAAAAAAAAAACACAAAGAGATACTTTCCAGTTGTAGCCTTCGTTGAAAAAATTCAAGTTGCAAAGATGTCTCTTGCACATGATCCTAAATTTTTAGTATCTCTATACAAGGAAAAGCACTTTTAATATCAATGAATTTGGATAAGATTTGAGCATGGAGAAGCACATATGTAGATGTATATTTATTTATAGACTTAATACTTATAAATCTATATAACTGTCCAAAAAGATTATTTATATACATTTTATTAGTAGGATTGAACTCGTTTTTATAATAATTGAATCAAATTGATATTGATATTAAATTAAAATAACTAATTTTAAAAAATTTTACTAAAATTAAATTAAAAATTTTTATAAATATAAGATTGGTTGTTCATTAATAACCGAATAAAAAAAAATTAAATGTATACATTAATTTTATGTAATATTTATATGCATGAAAATATTATATACAACTTAAAATATAAATAATAAATATTTATAAATACTATATGTATAAATGATATTAGTTTTAGTTATAATTTTATTATAGTATGAGTAAATAATATATTATATAGTTATAAATAAATACAGAATATATTATTGAAAACACACACACTCTCTCTTTATATATATGTATATGTACGTATATGTATATATGTATAATACATAGTTTAACTATAAAATTAATAATTTAAAATTTTTTAATATTAAAATTTATTTTTATTTGAAATAGAGATAATACTAAATTAAATTAACTCGAATCAAATTGATTTTTTCTAGTTTAATTCAATTTGATCTATATCTTTTCTATCTCAGTCTAAATCTTTAAATTTTTGTAAAACTAATAATTCTGTATAATGCCTATAATTATTTAAAGAACTAATCTAAATCCTAACGTAATCCACCCTACGTACAAGTTTTATATTTAATCAAATATAAGATTCTCACACTCTTAACACTGATTTCAGCACATACGTGTTATATTGTAGAGTTGTTCAACTTGCCTGGGATTTCCTCGTAGTTCTTGTACATTTTGTAAGCACTTGGATTATTATACTCCATAACAGCTACTCCAAAGTTAATTTTATCTGCGCACGTCCATCTTGACCCAATAAAAAAATATATATATATCTTGGTGTTTGGGTGTGCGTGTGTACATACACCCCACCAGAAACTGGCTGACATGCAACGCAAAGGCACTTCTCCCACATCTCGAGTCTCTCTCAGTCTCCATTATTTTTTTACAATTGAGGAACTGATACATACATGTGTGATTTGAAGACACAGACTCTGCCTGTTTGATCATTTTGGTATACGATACTATACATATTCAAGATGAGAGCAGTGTTTTCAGAATTGGATCCGACCAAATGATGGATTGATAAAATTAAATTCAGTAAGTGATTTAATTCGATTCAATGTTAAAAATTGATTGTCCAAAGAATTAGTTAAAACCGAAAAAAATTAATTAAAATTGAAAAAATCACTCAAAATCGAAAATCAAATCAAATTGGTCTAATATAAAATTATGTTATTTTGTGAAAAAATTTCAAATTTTAAAAATTGTACTATTTCACTCAAAATTTTAAATTTTAAAAATAATTTTCATTACTTTATTATATAATATATTTTCTTTAATTTTTAAATATTTTTAAGTTTTATTTATATAAATATTTAAACAAATTAAAAAAACATATTCTATTAAAACTAGATCAATCAAATTGACTGAACTAAAACTTGATCAATTGGCTAGTTTAATCTCCAATTCAATGTTAAAAACATTGATTACGAGGCATGAATTGATGCTTTCGCTAAATAATAAAATTGATAGTTGTTAAACTACTACAAATTCAATCTAAAAATTTAAGAAATTATTTTTTATTCTATTACAATATATTTGTTTTTCTTTTTTTAGAGTCTTTTTATATTTAATTTATAAAAGTTATACAATATGTGTTTACTTAGTATATAAGTTGTAATTCTAAAAGAAACATTATAGTTGTTAGATTATTTAATAACTCCTTCAAAAATATACATTTTTTTTAAAAAATTTCATCAATTGATTTATTTTTATAAATAAAAAGATTTATTTATTTAAAACTTATATTTATATTAATAAATATATGTACAAATATTAATAAGTAATAATATTTTACTAAGTATTTAGATTTTTAAATTACTTTTTATTTAATTCATCTGAGTTTTTATTTAAAAAAAGAGAGAAAAAAAAAAGAAAAAAGATACACAACCTCATAAGTTATTTTGCCTTTTTTTTTTTTTTTAAAAAAAGGTTATTTTACTTTACTTAGAAAAAATCTTTTCTTATCTTTACCTAAAGTAAGTCTAAAGGTCTGTTTGGGATAACTGATAGCGATTACTAATAATTGTTAATTGATGGCTAATAGCACTTTAATGTTAAGTGTTTGATAAATTATGTCTAATTATTACTGTTATTTCATTAAATGAATAATAAGAATATATTGTTAATTTTTTATATAAATTAAAATTAGAATATAATAAAATAATATATTTTTCACATATACTTGTAAAGTATAATTTCAAAACTTAGAAAGTTATAATTATTAATTTATATTTATGAAATCTTAATAATTATTTCTTGTTAATGTTAATCAATATATGTCAATATAGTTTTAGTAATTAGAATATCTCTATATAATTTTTTTTATAAAACTTGTATATAATAATTTAAAATAAATTATTTTTATATAAATAATTAGAATATTATAATTCATAATTGTTAGTTAAATTAGAATATTGTAATTCATAGTTGTTAGTTGAATAATAGAATTTTAAGAATAATAATAATATAGTAAGGATAATTTTAACTTTTTTTTATTGAAATAGTAAATGTTTAGAAAAAACTCTAAATAGGAACTGATAAAAATTGCAATTAATTGGAGTTATATTCACTATTAATTACTGTTTTATATGATTTACCAAACACTTAAGTTTTAATTGTTTAATGAAAAATTCTTACTTGCTATATATATCCCCTAACTCTCCCAAAGAGGGTAGTAGATAAAATAAGGTAATGATTATAAACTTTGTCTTGTATTGAATTAAATGATCTTTTTCGTACTTTTTATGGGCCATTAGTGAACAAATCTACTTTAAAAATAATTTCAAATATGCTCACAATAATTAACAAAAAACAAACATAAAGATTCTAGACTTTCTAATATATTGGGCTTTCTTTTTGCACATAGGCCACAACTAATGAGAAAATATGGATAAGAGTGCTATCGTGCGACATGACTGGAGAGTAAACGGCATGTGCTAATTTTAAATTAGATTAAATTTTTACATTATGTTTTTGTAGAAGAATTAATATTGAGTTAATTTAAATTGTAAATAAGTTGGATAGAATAATCAGTTTAAAGTATACAAAATTAAATTATTTTTTAGATATTAAATCAGATCAAATCGTTAATAATTTTAATTTAAAAATATATTTTAAATAAATTTAAATCAAGTTAAAAAAAATTTCATCAAATTAGAATTAAATCAATTTGAATTGACTCATGAGTTCATTGAAAGTTACTCAAAAAACAAAATTGAATCATTTTAGATATGAATCATTTCAAGTTTTCTTTTGAATTAAATTGCCTTTGAATCATTTTTTTTTCTAATAAGTTTGAATCAAATTTTCAAATTGAATAAAAAACTATCACCTCTAAACACATTCTTATGTACTTTTATCTTACTTTCTTATTTGTTTGTCAATTTGGATTTAAAAATGGTCTTAAAAATTTATGCGTATCCTAAAAGATATTTAAAGTGAAATGTCAATGATATGGAAAATGACTCCATTGTTGTATTTGAGTAATTAGATAATGGCTTGGTAGGGCCTTTGCAGTTCTCCTCCATGTTCAAAGGAAAGCAATCTTATAATATGGGTAAGCTGTGCTATCCAATGGCAAATGACGGATTTGCTCATGGTTTTGACATAAGTGATTAAGGGCCTTAAATATATAATTAATAATTCACTCTTTTTTTTTTTGGGATCAACATTGAATTCACTTTTAAAACTATAAAATCACGGATTCGAATGTCAATCAAAGTTTTTTTTTTTTTTTTTTTTTTTGTAAATATAGAAATGGAGGCCTTTATTCATAATCAAAGTTAAATTAATTAAGAACATGAATTTGCAATTCATTATTAGAATCGATCAAAAATACTCTCACAAAAATAACACATAAAGAACTCTAATAATGAAGAATTATGGGAAAAATTATGTATTGGGAATCAATTCTCTAGGTTGATGTCGGTCTCTTTGGATAAGGAGAAAACAGTAGCAGAAATAGGGGTATGGGATAATGGAAGCTGGAAGTGGAAGTTCAAATGGAGAAGAAAGTTATTCGGGTAGGAGGAGGATTTTATGAAGGATTTAATTAAGGTATTATCAAAATTTGCTCCAAAAAGAGATTGTTTGGATAGGTTGGTAAGGAAATTCAAAACGTCGGACAATTTCTCTGTCAGATCTTTATGTTAATAAACAGAAATGGCATTAAACAATGGAAGAAACTCTTCCAATGTTAAGTTCAAGATAGTAGCTAGCCCAGCCCTACCTAAAGTGGAGATGTTCTTATGGATGGCGTGCATGGGAAGGATTGCGACGAAAGATAGATTAAGCAGCATTGGTGTGATTGAAGCAAGTGCAACCTGGTGTCCATTTTGTTATATGGTAGAAGAAAGCATCGATCATCTTCTGGTTCGGTGTGATCGAACGTGGAAGATAAGGATGAGATTTTTCACTGGGAGGGGCACCGTTTACTGTATTCCGGGTAATAATCTAAATGACCTCTATGTACAGTGGATATCATTTGGAGGTTAAGGTTCTTGGCTATCATCTGGACTATTTGGTTAGAAAGAAATAAAGTGGTGTTTAATCAAGCATCTGTGGATGATGTAAATCTTTTCAAGATTATCTTGCACAGGATTTCTTCGTGGATTGAGATGAGCTATTCTGTAATGGATTACTGTCTTCATCTTCAAAATGGCTTAAGGAGATAATGTTGGTCAGGAAAGATGCAAGGAGCAAAGTGGTGAATATATCTCCACTAAATCGTGGGTATGTTAATTATGATTTTAAATGGAAGATTGTTGCTGCGAGTATAGAGAACAACGCCTGAATCTGCATTGGAGGGATGTTAAGAAAAGTAGTTGATTGTATTATTGTGATGTTCTATACTACCGTGGACAACTCGTATATTAGAATTACTGTGATTCAAGCTTTTATTAAGGTACTCAAGCTTGCAAAGACAAAAGGGTTGTCGAATATGAATAGCTTTGAACTGGCGTCATCTTTGAAGGAAGTGATTGAGTGGTGTAGAGGCGATATGTGGAAAGCTAATTGGCAGGACTGGAGTGGATTGTTTGAACTGAAAGAGCTAGTGAAGTATTTTTCTAATGTTGATTTCCTTTTAATCACCACAGAGGAGAACAAACTAAACTATTAACATTGCTAAAAAAGCGGTTGAATCGGGTAGGGAGTTCTTTGCAATGTTTTAAAACACAATAGATACGAGGATTGAGTTTTGTTTTTCTGCAGTGTCGGGTATTTGAAGTCTCGAACCTAGCCAATAAGTGTTGTTTTAAAGTTTGGTGATAAGTATAAATAAACCCCATATTGTGAGAAAATATGTGGAATATAAGTGTGCCAGTTTGTAGCCAAGTTGTCATGTGGTCTGCTATCACTGGTCTGCCTATGATTGTGAGATGTTGCCGAAGGGAAAAAGCTCTTTCATATTACTGGTTTGACATATTTGGGAAGTGCTATCCAGAAGTTGGCGATATCTTTGTGGTTGGGTTTTTTTACTATTTAATAATCATTATGTTTCTTAGCACATAGAATTACTTAAGGTATTGACATTCTGGGCGGGTTCCTATTGTATTTATTCATTGGATGATTTTGAATGGTTGTTGATTTGGGACCGTGACAGATGTATGAGAGATGTTCATGCTCTGGATCTTTAATGTATTGGTTCTAGGTGGGTTTTTCATCCTCTTGAGCTCCTTGCTTGAGGTAGTTTTTCCCATTTTTTAATAAAATATTTCAACTATCAAAAAAAAAAAAAATTAAGAATGCTCTACATTATGTTTAAATCTTCATTTTTCGGATCAAATTCAATATACTTAATGTCAATATAATGTATCGTGGATTGTAGACTTTAACTTTTTATAATGGGTTGTGGATTGTAGACTTTAACTTTTTTTTATGTATTGATATTTTTATATTTAATATTTCATGAATGATAATTATTCTCTTTCATTTTAAAAAAAGTTAAATTAATTAAGAATATGAATTTGAAATTCATTATTAGAATCTATCAAAATACTCCCACAAAAATAACACATAAAGAACTCTAATTTTTACTTTTTTAAAAATAATTTTTTTAGAGTTTTGGGATTACATCAGTATATTATATCAATAACAAACTCATTTTTCTATTTTTTTTCTTTATTTTATTAATTAAAAATAGATTTTTTAACATTTTTTGTTAATTTTCTTTATTTTGCATTTCTTTCAAAAGTTTTTTTTTTATTAATTTTCTTATTTTGGCTCTCTGTTTGATAATTTTTATCCCTTTTTTGACAGTTTTGATTTGTTTGGCATTGTAGATGACATGTTATTGGATATCATCTATTAAATTTATTATGAAATAAAAAAGTTAATAGAAGGATTATTTCATTTCGCAAGACAATAGGTTGGAGAGACTTTAATCATTTCATAGAAATGAAAGGATGAAATCATAAATTAAGTCAAAATTGAGAAACAAAACAATATTTTTTTCCTATTTTAAAACTTAATTATTACATATAGAATTATATTATATACTATAATTAAATGAATTGACTTACGAACTTTTTTTTAGGTAGTACTTTATACTCCTCTTTCTCTCTCTCGCCTCACCACTATCACCACCAACATAGCGGCTTAATTTCATTCAGTGTTCTTGAACTTACAACTTATAACAATGTTGTCCATAAATGAAATTTTGAAACACAAATATACGTTAATTTATAATTAGTCAATAAGAATATGCTTCTAAGCATTTAGTTGATAAAAAAACTAATTAAGACACCACTTGAATATAGAAGTCATGAATGAGCAACACGTAGTCACTCATGCTCTATCTTCTTTATTGTTACTTTTCACATACATAAAAAAGGATAAAGAGGAGAGAGAATGAGTAGCAACATATTATTCATTCATGACTTTTATATTTAAGTGGCATTTTAATTAGTTTTTTAGTCAACCAAAATGGCTGAAATAAATGTTATTATGTATTAACTATAAATTTAGACATATTTATATTACAAAATTTCATTTAGAGTTAATACTATTATAAGCTATATGTTTAAGGATAGTAGGTGTAACTAAGCTACAACATAGCCAATAATGTTATTCCTATACTTACCTCTTTTAATTTTCATAATTACAACCTTATTACTTATAGCCTCCTAATCCAGTCCTACATTAGTGGTGGGCCTACTAAATTGAGGAGTTAAATTTTATAGAGATGCTTTGGTCTTTATCAACTTTATTCAAAACCAAACGCTTTGCTTCCACCAAAAAACAATAATACCTAATTGTACCTTTACACCTACCTCACTTAAAACACTATCACTCATTCAATCTCTTGCCAACATCAAACAACTCTACACTTGTACTATTACTTATGATTTTTTTCAATCCTTTATTTGTTTTCATTGTATTATTATAGTTATCTATATCTATGTCTCATGGTTGCACCATTTGAGGAAGAGCCCAAAAGATGTATGATTTTATTTAATAACTTGATGCGTCAATAATAGATTATATTTTTTAATGAGCTAAAGATGGAGGTGACAAAATTGATTTTTGATACGATGAAGCATTGACGTCATTCATGACTTTTATGTTTAAACTACCCTCTAAAGCTAATTAAAACGACGTCATTTTACTGTGGGGGATGGGAGGCAACTCAAGGGCAAAAAAGATATTTCATAGTAACATTTTCCAGCACCAAGAAACGACGTTATTTTGCAAGAGGGTTTTGGTGGATGAATGAGAGATGATAAAATTATCCCATGCAATCAATTTGAATTGCACTATTAATCTCATAAGAGCTTTATTTCTTTACTATTGATGGCATTTTAATTAGCGTTATGGTCAACTAAAATGATCGAAAGAATGTTATTGTGTATTAATTATAAATTTTTTAGATATTTTATATTACAAAATTTCATTTAGGATAATACTATTATAAGGTATGATTTCAAGGATGATGAGTGTAATTAAGCCTCAACATAGCCAATAATGCTAATCTCATACTTGCTTTTACTAACTCTCATTTCTACAACCTTATTACTTACAACCTTATAATCCAGTCCTATATTCGTGGTAGGCTTACCAAATTTATGAGTTAAAGTTTATGGAGATGATTTGGTCCTATAAACTTTATTCAAAGCCAAACACTTGCTTCCACCACAAAATAATAATACCTAATTATATATCTCACTTAAAACATTATCACTCATTCAATCCTTTACTAACACCAAACAACTTTATGCTTGTACAATTACTTATGATCTTTTCTCTTCTCTTGAATCCTTTATTCGACTCCATTCAATTCTTATGTTTGTCTACATCTAATGCAAATACGCCTTATACTTGTAAACCATTTGAGGAAGAACTCAAAAGACATATGATTTTTTTCAATAACTTGATGCAAATGTATGTCAATAGCGGACTATATTTTAATGAGCTAAAGATAAAGGTGACAAAAAAGATTTTTGAAGTGATGAAGCTTTAAAAAATTTATCTTGTCAATCAAGTATCACTAAGACTCTATAATTAAGGTTAGGAATTGATTTCATTGGATTAAGGACGTGTTGTATAAACAAAAAAATGAATGAAAAGTGGTTTTAAAATATGCATCTTAATGGTTTCACAATTGTATAAAATTATATTGAGAAAGAACACCTCTAGATCTAAGTATAATTACAAGAAAAATACTAATTATCCATAATCAAATATTCTTTGTTTTATGTGTTTTCTTTTTACAGATACAGATGAATTATGGGAAAAAGATTTTTATCTTTAATATGTTGTTAGCAGTTATTGATTTCCCTTTATTTGCATGAAATAATCCTTGCCTTTACTTTTTATAACTATCGTTCGATAGTTCCCCCTCCATTTTTTTAAAAAATTAAATGAAAATAGTTCAGATCAATTCATCTTAGGCATTCAAATTCAAGATTTTAAATATTTGGTACACACACAAGAAAAATAAGACCTCAAACAACACTTTTGTGTAAAAACAATAAAGTAATACTCATACGAGTAAATAGATCATGACCTAACGATTGTACCTAGACTTGAAATTTTATCACTATGCATATATTAGGGATATTATGGCAATTTTAACCCTAAATAAAATAAAAATTACTCAATTATATAAATTCATTGCATCCCAAACTTGTCCAATTACTTATTCTCATAACAACTATAATCTCTCAAAGAGCATTTCATCATTATCTTAACGGTGTATTCATAATCAAATCATATTTCTCTCAAGCCATAGGATTGGGTGCCTAATGCATACATCGAACATAATTTTCTTTTGTACTCGAAGTACTCAATTTGAAATTAATTGCGTTCTAAACTTGTCCTATAAATTGAAAAATCCAAAGTTCATAGATAACATGCTAAGTTATAAAATGCTAAGCACAAATTTTGAATAATAATAATCTAAGAGTATAATTAAGGTTATCTTATTTTTCAAGCCCTCTTATAGTAGAGAAGTAAAGTTCATTCTTCCACAATCTTATAACTCAATTTAGCATAAATGATATGAATCATATGCTATAGTGTTTGTTATTCATTTCGTGTCTTATTAAAATATTATATAAATTTTACTTCAGTCACTTTATAGTGTCGAACATGAGTTCCCTAATTTCTCTTGTTGTATGGACAATCGCTAAGAACTCATATTTAGCTTTCATAAATTATTTTAATATGGGTTATCCTAATTGGTCATAATCTTATTATATTATTTATGACCTTATCTAGGTTAATTATCAAGGCAATAATACAAATAACATTAAATTTTCTCTCAAGATCAACTTGTCTTATCTCTATTATTATTCTCTTAGTACTAAAGGTAATTTGCTCATATAAGTGAGCCAATCTAACACATTCTACATTGAGCATTAGTTATCCAATATGCATGTGCTATTTCAAACAGCAATTCAACAAGGTATTATAACACACGCATCCTTTGGAGTTGCAACATAAATTTAGAGAATTATTTATTCTTGAACATCTCTCAAATTGTTTGTAAATCTACTATAATTTCAAATATGATTTGCTATCATGGATTTCATATACTTTTTCACTGATTTTCTACTTTTCTACAGCAAAGCAAGAAAATAATGATGGAGATCTATGGTTACTATTCCTTGACATGATTCACCAATATGTCGTTAATATCCTTTTTTGTCGTCCTTTATAATATCATCACCAAGCATTGTCTTTTTTGCTCTTATATTCATAGAAATCACATGGTATAAAGCCCTGAATGAGATTAGGTTTTTTAATCAATTAAATTTCTGCCATTTAGTTTATGATTTCTGAATTTTCTTTAAGAGATAATACTTTCATTTGATCTTGGTCATTAAGCATTTAACATTAAGATCCCAAAATTGAGCATGGATGTCATGAAGAGAAAAATAAGGTTTTTCAAAAGAAGCTTAAAGTTTTAAGCTTATAGTGGCATGTATAGATATTTTGATTGCATGAAAAAAAAAGAGAGAAAAAGCTTTTGAATGAAATAAATGGTGTGTTTGTCTCTCAAATATTATGAGAGAGTCAGAATTATTTAGTTGATACTTAAAAGACATTCTAATCGCATTTTGCGGTATGGTTAGACTAAGATATTAGTCTAAAGGGATATTAGTGTTATTAAATTATTTGAGTATATTCATATTATAATTTTCCATTTAAAAGAACTAATATTATTTAGTAATAAAATTAGGTACCATAGTTGAAATTAAGCCATCAAAGATAGAAATGCTTTCTTGGATCTGAGTTGGATTGCAGTGTACACGGTATACCTACCCATTTTTTATTTTTATTTTTATTTTTCTCGTTTTTCTCTTTCTCATTCTAAAGTAATTAAACCAAACCCTCTCATGATGATCACGACATGCTGGTTGCAGCCTAGCCCTCGTGCTACCATCATCAACGGTCCAACACGTTTTCTTCTTGGACTAGTTTTTGCTAAAAGGTCCCTCATTATTTATTTTATTTATTTTTCTATCAAGTTCCAATCAAAAAGCAAGTTTAGCACATGGCATATGTACTCATGAACTTTTCTCCAATGGAACATCGTAATAATAAAATTTTATATTCAAATTACATAGATAAAAATTGAGGGTACTAATAAAATAAAAGAATTATTTCTTATGTTATAGTTCATATCATATGGATAAAACAAAAATCCTTTTATTTCAGAAGTTTGGGAAATATATTTGGTAATATGTTGATCAAGGGATAAAGAATTTACGAAAATTTTTTAAGTAACCAAGTTTTGAATTTTACATTGTCTAATACTAATGATATATTTATGCAGTCATAATGTTTGCAATGATATTCCAAATTTTAAAATAAATACAGTAAAAAAGAAGAGTTGTCAATTTTTTTTTTCTGTATTGTGAATCTCATTTTTAAATCTAAAGTTTTGTTTTTCACTACAGTATTTTCATTGACCTCAGATTTACTAAATTAGTTCAAATATTTTCTTCATAAAAAAAGTAGTTTGAATCTTTTTATTTCAAGCAAAAAATAAATTCAAACCTTAATATTTACTCATTTTTTAATGTAATCGAAGGGGAAGCACTACTTAATTAAAAAAAATTTCAATATATTAAAAAATGGGATGTTGACTTTTTAATCAATTGAAAAAACGTTAACAATAATTGTTTATTAACACTCTATATCTGATTGTTCTATATTATTATTTTAAATTTTAATATTTAAAAAATTAGGTAAAATTCTTGTGTACAAATACAAAATTTTCTTGTATTTATTATAATAAGTTATCTAATAAAATATTTAACTTTTAAAAATTTTAAATTAAAATATAACACCAATCAATTAAATAAAAAGCATTGAAGAAAGTGCCAATAAGTGTCTCTTTCTAACACTTTTCTTAAAAAATATATATATATTACCTTTTAATTTGGATGATCTCATGAAACTCTTTTTCTTTCAAGCAAAGATGAGAAAAAACCTAATTTCGAAAATATTATGTATTTTGTATTTTTTGCCTTTTTTCTCTTTTGGCATGTTTTCCTTTCTTTAGGAAATGCGGTGTAATGTGAGCACGTTTGCCATTAGGTTAGATGAATGGTCCCCATCTCAATTGGGAAGGTGTAACCTACCTAACCAAAAGGTACAAAGTAAATCTACTTAGCCCTTAGCATTGCTATGGTCACTAGACAACTAACCACTTAAGTCTTATCTTAATCACAGGATCATTTATTTTTCTTTTTTTTTTTTTTTTGGGATAAAATCACAGGATCATTTGTTTGATGCAGAAAAAAAGATTCCCTGCAATACGATACTCTGGTTATTCACAAAGTTCTTAATGTTTAATCTTAGATTCTTCCTCAAGTTTTGGAGTTATCTACTCAACACGGTTACTTTAATCATGGTAGACTTGGAGTCAACTATCAGGAAAAATTTTAGTTTTCAACTTATTTGTTTTTTTGAGCATTTTCTTCTCTTTTTCCTCCTTTGCTTCGGATAGTTCTTAAATAACAAAGCCAAAGTAAATATAAAATACTAAATTATTCTCAATTGTCTATGTAAAAAAATAATGATAAGGATTAAAAGATATTAATTTAAGAGTCATAATTTAAAAATGATACGGTGTGATAATGACACTCTAGAATAACCATAATAAAAATTGATCAAAGTCTTGCATTGACTTATGATAATAATTCTAAAAAATCGTAATCTTGTGTCTAACAAATACACAATGCTAATTATCACATTATTGTTTGCTTCCTTTTAATCTATTTTTGATATAACTAATGAAAAATGATAGTTTTTTACTCTATTTGTTTGAAAAAATGATTTAAATTCAATTTGATTTAAAAAATTTAAAATGATTTGAACTTAAAATAATTCAAAAACTTTCAACTTAACTCAAGCTAATCATAGAATTTATTTAAAAAATAAAATTTATTTATTTAAAATCAAAATTTAAATGATTGGATATAAAATATCTACAATCTAAAATGACCCAATTCTAATAATTAACTAAAAAGCTATAATCTAAAGTTGATTCAACCTAAATTTATCCAATTCAAAATTTATTTTTTTGAATAAAAAATTTCATTAAATCAATAATACATTATGTCAGAAGCAATAAGAACACTTATAACCAAAATCTCTAATAAACATTTAATAAATGAACCAAAATCCTCAAACAAAAATAGCTTTTTTTTTTTTTTTTTGAAGAAACAAAGATTGCTATCATTAAAAAAGCCTAAAGGTGTCAAAATACAAAATCTTAGCCAATAGAATGAAATGTGAAAGCATCTAGTTACCATTGAGGGAATTATTTACACTAACTTTTACTATAAAATCAATTGCACGGTTAGTTTTCCTATTTATAAGATGAAAGTAGAAATCATTAAATTGAGTTAATCTTTCTCACATTTTTGCAATGATGGCATCAATATGCCAATCAGTTTCTTAGGACAAATTAATCATGTCAAATAAAATAGACGAGTCGAATTCAAAGATGACTACGATATCCTTCTGTAGTAGCCAAAATGACTGCCTAATTAAGAGCTTGAGCTTCTGCAGCTAGGGTTGACCCACAAAGAATATCAGTGGCCTTGCCTTCCACCATCTTACCTTCATGATTTATTGCAATTATACCAATTCTTGCATAATCCCTGAAAGCATGCCATGATACATCAAAGTTAAACTTAATCTAACATGGAGGAGGTTTTTGCCAAACACCATTAGAAACCCAAGCTTTTGTTTGGGCTTTTAGGTGGCTAGCAAATATCCTAGCTTCTTTGTAAAAGGTCAAGGCTCATGAGAATTCTCCTAGAAGTTTCCTTAGAATTTGGCTCTTTTTTATAAAAAAAAAAAAAAAAAAAAGGGTCTCATTATCAGCTTTTCATTTTTCACAAAAACCCATCCTAGTGAGAGTCGATTTAAGGAAACACCATTCAACTCTATTGAAAGCTTTGCTCATGTCTAGTTTGACAACCATATGCCAATTTTTAGATATACTAGTTTTAAGGTGATAAAAGACTTCATGGGCAATAACAAAGTGGTCTTAAATTGCCCTGTCACGTATAAAGGTGGAGTGGTTTGGTGAAATAATTTTATCCATCAAAGGCTTGGCAAGAATTTTAGCAATGATTTCATATAGGAAGTTAGAGAGGCTGATCGGTTAGAATTGAGAAAAATGTTGGGGTGACTTTGTCTTAGGAATGAGAGCCAAGAAGGTGTTGTTAATTTCTTTAAGCATGAAGCTACTGTCAAAGAAACTATGAATGACTTTTGTAACAACATGGCTCACAAAGTCCCAGTTCTTATGAAAGAAAACACCTGGGAACCCATCGAATCTCGCGTACTTGAAAAAACCTAAGCCAAAAACAACATTTTTAATCTCATCATCATTAATAGGTGCATAAAAATAATCATTAAACTCATCAATAATAACATGATTGATAAGATCACATAAAGCATTAACATCAATTGGATTACAAGATGAGCATATGGATATAAAAAAAATTTTTGCTTTAGCAAAAAGGATATCTTCCCCTTCTAAGATATTTCCTACTTCGTCTTCAAGAGAGTGAATGTGATTTCAATTCCTTCTTTAGATGGTAGAAGTGTGGAAGAATCTTGTATTGTGATTTTCCTACTTGTAACCAATTAATATGAGACCATTTCATCCAGTGAATTTCTTCTCTCTTTCATAGTTGATGGATAGAAGTGATAAGATTTTTTCCTCTAATTTGTCTTTTATGGATAAATGGCCATTGTTTAGTTCTTCCAGCTTCACTTTGAGAGCTTCTAGTTCCTTTTTATCCTTACGAAACATTTTTTTTCTTCCAAGCACTAAACACAGAGCGATAATTCTTTAATTTTTGCACAGTAGAATACATCCTTGAGGCTCGACAATTATGGTTCTAAGCCACTCCAATAATCTCATGAAAGTTTTTGTGTTCCGTCTTGCTTCAAATTTGAAGGAATTGAATTGCATGACATAAACTGGATTAGTGTTGAGAATAAGAGGGTAGTGATTAGATCCCATTAATTCTCCATTAAGAACACAGACATTAGGGAAACGCTCTCTCCATAAAATGTTGATAAAAGCCCTATCAAGCCTCTGCTAAATTCTAGTGTCACCTTTCTGACGATTGCACCATGTAAACCCCTCTCCTTTACTTTCTAGTTCCATAAGACCATAATTTTCTCTAAAATTAGTAAGACCTTGACAATGTCTGTCTTGTACATTCTTTCCTTCCCATTTATCATTGCTATCAAGAATAACATTGACATCTCCTAGGCAAATCCAAGGTGATACCCAAATTTGTGAGATTTTCCCAAACAACTTAGTGTTTACTTCTCTTTGGTTCCCCAAACACAAAAGTTATAATCCAGTCTTTAGCATCCTTTTTTTCCTTGCATCTGACATGAATGAAGTTCTTGTACTTAATTCCGATATCAACATCATAACCCTCTTCCCACCATAATGACAAGCCTCCGCTTCTGCCTTAAAAATCTACAAAATCAAATTTTAATTTTTTTTATGAATCTTGTTTATATAATTATTTTTATTTTTTGTTTCAAGCAAACAAACTAAATCTGGGCAGTATTTGTGGTAGAGCTCTTGCAGGGCTCTAATTGTCAGGATACTACCCAGTCCTTAACAGTTCCAAACTACTACAATCATTGGCCTTCTTGTGGCTATAGGCCAGCCACCACCACCTTACTAGTATTTAAATCCTTTTGGGATGATGTATAAGAGTCTTTTTGTTGAAGAATAGCTTTTTCCTTCTATCGAGGAGGTTTTTCTTCATGATCTCTTACCTTTGTTTTCCAACGCCTAATCCTTGTAGCTTTGTTATTTGTTTTTGGTCCCTTCTTCTCCAATCTTGTTGATGAACTGTTTTATCACTACAGAGGTTTCTGTGTCCTTTAGAATGTTTGCTACTCAGAGGATTAAGTTATCAAATGGGTTAACATTATAAACAATGGGCTTTGGCTTTTTGATGTTTAAGGCTTTAAGAGGCTCACTGCCTCTTTTTTTTTTTTTTTAAGAGATGTATCCTTGCTGACTTGGGGATTAATATTGTTTAGGCTTGAAAGGAAATGTTTTAGGGAAATAGCTTTGGATCAACAAGAGTGGGTGCAACATTAGAAGCCTGGGTCGGGTGAGGGAGGTCTTTTTTAAGGGGTTTGAATCTTAAGGTTTTTTTTTTTAATTTATTTTCTAAGAGTGATTTAGAGATAGGGTTTGTGTAGTATGTGAATTACAAAGTAAGCTAAAGGAGGGTTTTGATTTTCCACTTTTTGAGATTTCTAGGTTTGGAGGGGTATAGTCGTTATGATGATGACTCAAAAAAAGTGTGTTAGAGGAGAAGATCGACTGTTAAATAGGTTTGGGAATGGTGTTTGCCTTCTCAAGATTTGGGTTATGAACCTTGATGTGACAAGTTTTCGCTCTTGTTGCTTCTTCAAATGTAACGAATGACGATAACATTTTTAAGAGATCCTTCATGGTAGGGAGACCATCAGAGCTGTTTAATGGTTGCCAGCGTCGAGCCCAAGTTGGAGTGTGAGCTTTCATCCAAGTTCTAAATTTTGCTTTTGGTTTAGTATATGGCTAATAGTTTTTAAACAACAATCGATAAAGTGCCCCATTTTTCCACAATTGAAGAATAGATCTGGGTATCTCTCAAATTTGATGTTTATCCATTTCGAATCGCCATCCTTTTTGGCGAGATTGAACTGGTTGATCAAAGGCTTATTAATCTTAATTTTTATTTTTAATCCAAGAAAAATAGGTTTTGAACCCAATATTGTTAATTCGGATCATTTAAAATGAAACCTTCAAACAAGTTTCCTATTCTTCGAGCATTTTTTTCATTAATTTGGTTTGGGGCTAAATAGTGCACTTGGATCTAGAAAATACTTTTTATTAAGTCAATCTCATCCAAAGCTTTGTTTGGTGGCCACTTATGGATCACACAATGTGAGTTGGCTAAAGACCAAGGTCTTTCATTGATGATCCAATCGATTTCTTTCTTATTTTTGAAACTCAACCAATAGGTTTGAAGTTAGACTTTCCTTACTTAGAAGAAATCAATTTCTTTCCAGGATCTGATGAGAGATTTTTCAATGATGTTGATCGAAAAAGTGTTTTTCTGAAAGAATTTTAAAAGTTAAACCCAAGGGTAAAGCTTTATCTTTACTGAGATCAATGGATAGGAGTTATGAAGAATATTCAATAACTGGTTTCAGGATTTTTTCAATGAGGTGGTTTCGATTATTTTGGTTGGGTGGTGAGTTGGTGTTATAAGTAATGAGAGCAAATGACAAATTAATGTTTTAATTGGGTGATTTCCATATGTTGTGGATGACAAAAGCTTTTAAATCCATGAAATGGAAAGAACAATAGTGAGAAGGATGGAAATGAGTGAAGTCTTAGAGGAGTAAAAGAGAAAGGGGTCTCACAAAGCAAGAGTGACGAATTGATGTTATGAGCCCTGATAGTTAACATGACATTACTCATGTAAAAAGAAAGAAAGAGAAAGGGAGAGAGAGAGAGAGAACTAAAGTAATAATGCAAAGCGTGGAGCTCATAAGCTCCTTGTAGGGAATGACTCGAAAAAGTCCAAACAATATAAAGAAAGGTTAACCCATGTTGTTCGATTTTCCTAATTGCCCAATTAACCCCACACACTCCTACGCAACTCCAATTATATTTAATTTATCTTTAAAAAAAAAAAAGGACACCGATAAAACAAGTTGTCACAAGGCAAAATCCAATCAGTCATCAAACGCGACCACAGTTGTCGTTTTCTTCCATGTAAGACCGTAATGAGATCTTTATTTTTTTTTCCAACTTGTACCTTTCACCTGCTGTCCCGGTCGCCCTTCTTCCTCTCGGCTTCTCTTACACAAACCTTAGACGGACTCGTCGCTCTCTCTCTATAAATATCCTCGTTTTAAGACATGTTTCTTTTTTTCTTCTTTCCCTCTTCTCTCTTTCTTTGTCTCTTCTCTTCGCCGACCGTTTCCCGGCGAATTCGCTTATTTACTTCCCGCCGGCCTCCCCACCATTTTTATGCTTTGTCAAGGTTTGCTCTCTTTTTCTCTCCCCAGAAAATGTTTATGGAAAACGTTTCTTGACGGCTTTAGATCTGACGTGTTCATGTTTTTGGAGCTCATTTGATTGGTTGAAAACGGAATGTTTTGGTCTTTTTGTTGCATTTTTAGTGCTTGCGTTGTTAGCTGATGAGCTGATGATCTGTTTCTGTTTTCTTTTGGTGGATCTTGATCTGTTGTTGTTCTTGATTTCAAGGATTTTCTTTTTTTAGACATTTTTTTTGATAAAGTGATTTTAAATGTAATTGAAATTCTATGAATTGTTTATTCTTATTTATTTTAGTTGTAAAACTTCTTGATTTTTATTTTATCCCTCAATGGTTTATTATCTGATTTTTTTTCTATTTAAGTGCATGTGGAGTTTTTGTATGTTGCTTTTTTTTTTCCCCAGTCTTATAATTATTGAAGATTGCTTGTCTATACCAAATTTCTTCTCTGTATTATAATATAGTCCATCTTATTGAGCAATACGAGAAGGGTTACTTTAGTTTTGGTTTCTTCTTCAATTGATGTGGTCAAATGGTAAAGAGCTAGTTCAATGTATAAAAATTACTAAGTTTCGCTTTTAAAACAGTCTTTATGGTATGTTGCAGTTTGGACTACCGAATTTTTTCAACTTGTCATTTTCTATATCTGATTTCTCTTTTGGACATTATCCTAAAAGCTGGACATCTTCTAACTGGTGACACAATCAAAGTTGACACGTTATTGTTCAAGAATAGAAGTAGAGATACAAATGGATGGGACTAAAGAGATAGGACTGAAGAACGTGAGCTCTACATGCTCAATCCCCGATATGGACGACTTTAATCTCTCTCGCCTCCTTGACAAGCCAAGGCTGAATATAGAAAGGCAGAGATCGTTTGATGAGAGGTCACTGAGTGAGCTCTCGATTGGGCTCACAAGAGGAGGTCTTGATAACTTTGAGAGTACATATTCCCCTGGAGGAAGGTCAGGGTTTGACACACCAGCATCATCAGCTCGCAATTCATTTGAGCCCCACCCAATGGTGGCTGATGCCTGGGAGGCACTTCGGCGGTCTATAGTGTACTTCAGAGGCCAACCAGTTGGCACCATTGCTGCGTTTGACCATCCCTCAGACGAAGCTTTGAACTATGATCAGGTAACTCTTACCAAATTTCCCTGCCCATTATGGTTGAATGAGTTGAGGGTTGGAATTCTTGTTATTTAGTTTATATTATGTACAAGATATGTTGTCAGATCGTACTGTTCCTCTTTAGTGAGATGAGTTTGTTGTACTTTTCCAGAAAGTGTGGGGAAAAAAGGGTCTGTATCAGATGGTTAGATAACTGATTTGATCAGACTGCATTTTCCTGATCTATTAGAGGTCAGGAGTAGATGGTATTGAGATATAATGGCACTACATTTGTTTTGGGGTGAATATATAAACCAGGTATGAAAATTTGTTAAAGTTGGTGGTTAATGGCACTGAAGATTGTATGGATTTGAAATTTTGAGTAAACTCGGGGAAATTTGATCATGGTAAATTAAAAAAATGATCCAATTATTCTTACCTGTTAATTTTGGGAGATTATGCATAGTAAATTGATAAAAACTTTTGATTTGTTCATTTTGGAGAAATTTCAAAATATAATTGATAGTGCATTTGAATAATTTTTTCCCCTCTTATTGTTGTTCTTCCTCTGTTTAGGTTTTTGTACGAGATTTTGTACCCAGTGCCCTGGCTTTTCTGATGAATGGTGAGCCCGAGATAGTTAAGAACTTCCTCTTGAAGACAATATATCTCCAAGGGTGGGAAAAGACAGTAGATAGATTCAAGCTTGGGGCAGGTGCAATGCCAGCTAGTTTTAAAGTTCTTCATGATCCTATTCGAAAAACAGATACTGTAATGGCAGATTTTGGTGAGAGTGCAATTGGAAGAGTAGCTCCTGTTGACTCCGGTTTCTGGTGGATTATTCTTCTCCGGGCCTATACCAAGTCTACAGGGGATTTATCTCTGGCAGAGACTCCAGAGTGTCAGAAGGGGATGAGGCTGATATTGTCTCTGTGCTTGTCAGAAGCGTTTGATACATTCCCAACCCTTCTTTGTGCTGATGGATGCTCTATGATTGATCGCAGAATGGTAAGCTATTCTCATTTTCTCATTGTAATGAGCTTTCTTTCTTCCTTTCCCTCCACCCGCTCTCTCTCACTGTGTGTGCATTACTATAAAGTGGACTCACTGCATTAAGCTTAACAAAGAATTATCTAGAACTTCCTCATGATGACTGTGCCATGATTATTTTGCTGTGGTCTTCTGATCTGAATCAAAACACTGCTCGACTCAAATTACTTTGATGTTATGGGGAAGATTCTTATTGTTTTTTCTTAACAAAGTTCAATAGGCCAAGTATTCATTCTTTATGAATAACTGCTCTTATGTGTGATGAATCTTAACAAATTATGAAGTAGTGAACACAATGGCTGGATTTGTTATATGGTGGGCTATATACTTGTTTTGGGATTTAGCTATCAAATTGTTAAGTATATGTTAAGAAAACTTTGAAATATTGGTGGAGAAAGCAGATAACATGCATTGCTTTCATTATGTGCATTGTTACTATAATCTCAAATTAATATTTTCCCTCTTTATATAACTTCTATAGTTGGCAATGGTTTTAACTTCTATATGGAACAATCAAGAGTTTGCCTTCTATGGTACTACTTGGGTAAAAATTTGTAATATTGGATATCGAAGTATCCTGCAAGTTATGAGGATATGTTAAGCTTTGTGAAGAAAAATCTAGTAAGTTAAGCATGTAGGAAGGAAAATCTTAGATTCCTCACAACTTTAAAATTATTGCACGCCATTTTTTGTATGGATATTCATTTAAGTATTGTACCTTTAAGGTGTTATATATGCATCAACATGATTTCATAGGTTTAAAAAATGCATATTTATGATTGTGTTCACCATATTAATCTTCTCCAAGGGATTTTTCCATTTGTTATATTTCTATCATAGGAGAGGAGTGCCTCCATTATCTGTAAATTGAGCTCAAAAATTAAATCTGTAGTGAATATATGTCCCTTTTATGCATTAAATCCAAATTGTGTTTCCTTTCAATTACTATTTGTGCTCAACGGTTGGATCAATGGATAAAGTACATTAGTATGGAGTTTCCTGTGATGTTTTATCTGAATTCCTGGACTTGGATTTTCAAATTCTTGTTATTTTGCATCACAAAACTTGAGCATCATGTAACCATATTCTAACTTCTGAAAATTAGATCAATAGCTGAGGAATCCCTTCACAGGCAACTTTGGCTTCCTGTTGTAGACTTAATACCACAACTAAAATGGAAATGGAATTTTCTGAAGTACCAAAAACAGGCAGTTATGTAGAAGCCAAATCACTATATTCTGGCCTGTCAGTCACCTTAATTACATGCTTGCATGAACAAAATTAGAAACTAATCTTTTAAAAATAATATTTGTATTGTAGGTTGTTTTGTTTGATATTTGGAAGTGTAATTGATATGCTATTGACTTATGCTCTTGTATTGACTCTAGTTATCACTTCAAATTTAAAATTTTTGGATTTTAGGGAATGATCAATAGATTTTACCTGTAAATAAATTTATATGTATTCTGAATGTAGAGTTATGTTGCAGGGGGTTTATGGTTATCCTATTGAAATTCAAGCACTTTTCTTCATGGCTTTAAGATGTGCTTGTTCGATGTTGAAACATGATAACGAAGGAAAAGAATTTATTGAAAGAATTGTGAAACGTTTGCATGCCTTGAGCTATCACATGCGAAGTTATTTCTGGTTAGACTTTCAACAACTCAATGACATATACAGATATAAAACTGAGGAGTACTCACACACTGCCGTAAATAAGTTTAATGTCATTCCTGAGTCAATTCCAGACTGGGTATTTGATTTTATGCCAACACGTGGTGGCTATTTTATTGGCAATGTTAGTCCAGCAAGGATGGATTTTCGATGGTTTGCTTTAGGTAATTGTGTGGCGATTCTCTCTTCTCTTGCAACTCCTGAGCAATCAATGGCTATCATGGATCTTATTGAATCTCGCTGGGAGGAGCTGGTTGGAGAAATGCCTTTTAAAATAGCTTATCCTGCAATAGAAAGTCATGACTGGCGGATTGTAACTGGTTGTGATCCCAAGAATACCAGATGGAGTTACCATAACGGAGGATCTTGGCCAGGTTTGTCCTTATCTCTCTATTTAAATTGAATGCTTTTATCCTCTGACAGAGTTTAAAACAATGTTTGTGCTGCGAGGATATAATTTCATTGTCATCTTTTATGAGGACTAATAGAAGTATGTAGTTTGGCATTAAAAGGTTGAACTGAAACTAGTGACGAATCGCATATAGATTGTGAAGTAGCAGATATGGCAAGTTGACTGGTTGTACATTTTGCCGTACATTGTTCATTTTCCACGTATTCGACCTTAGTTATGCCCTAGACATTTTTTTCTGAAAAATGTAGGAAATAAATTATTTCATTGTGTAGAATGATTACTGAACCCAGATATATTTAGCAAATGAATTGTGAAATCAGAGGGCATGGTTTCGGACACAAATAATGCTTTATTGGTTAAGCTGGTTTCCAGACTGGGATGGATATAACCTCGATTATATCTAGCATTTTTAAGGTTTTGTTGTCCACTAATTATTCATTAATTAGTTTCCCTTAAACTAATTTGTGTTTCTTTGCAGTAGGATTTTGAATTTTGATTTTGGTAATTACATTTGATTTTAGTAATTACAATCGTATCAATGATATTGTCCAAGAAAGCCCATGTCTGGCTTCATATCGGAGGTAAATTGTTTTAATTTGGGTAATTTATCAGTGTAAGTAAATGAACAGATTCCTGATTGAAGGATGAGATGCTTCCCTCCTCAGTTAGTTGGTTGAAGCATAAATATAATTGAAACTATCTGATTTTTTTAAATAATCTGCTGAAAATGGCATTGGTCAGTCTCATAATTTTAGTCTAATGAGCTAAAAGTTTATGCCTTCTCCTTTGTGTGTATGTGTGTGTGTGTGTGTTTTTTTTTTCCTTTTGTCTACATTGTGTTTGCGTGGAGAAATTTTGCAGACTTCACTATCTCTTATTTTTATTGTTTATGATTACTGTGCAGGAGTAAATACTTTCTATGATAATAACTTTTTTCTTTTTTTGGAAATATATCCTTTTTCTTTGTTATGTGGGTGCAGTCCTTTTATGGTTGCTAACTGCTGCATGCATCAAAACGGGACGACCACAAATTGCAAGGCGGGCAATTGATCTTGCTGAAACCCGTTTGCTGAAAGATGGCTGGCCAGAATATTATGATGGGAAACTTGGGAGATATGTTGGTAAACAGGCACGGAAACAACAAACGTGGTCAATTGCTGGATACTTGGTGGCAAAGATGATGCTGGAGGATCCTTCACATTTGGGAATGGTTTCCCTTGAAGAGGACAAGCAAATGAAACCAGTGATTAAGAGATCAGTATCTTGGACTTGCTGAAGTGGCAAGCAAGCAATACAAATAGCAGAGAAGAATATGAGAAAGAGAAGAGGTGAGAAATGTTGGGTTTCATTACAGCACCATTCTTTGCGATTTGTCTTTGTAGGTCTGATTGAAAGTTTGGTTGTGTACAATAGCTCCTGCTAAGACCACTGTTTTGCATTTCAAATAAGAGATACATTTGCTGTTTGTATTTAAATTTTTTTTTTTGGAGTGGCATTTTGGAGATGCCATCCTCAGTTTATATTTAGCATTTGGCAGCACAAATGGAACAGAGTTTGTCTTAATTGCTAAGGACTTTCCACGTAGAGACTGGAAAAAGTTATATAATATAAAAAAATTTTAACTTCATACATTGTGTATTTCATTCTCCCATTTTTATATGTTTAACTTGGCGAAAATAGTTAATTGTCACCCTGTCCTACCTAGCTGAGCTGAAGTTCTGGTGTTGAGACCTTGTTTGGATGAAATATAGTTAGTGTGCATTCATGGTACAGTGTTCACAATGGCCACATTGCTTTTATGATGTGATATTAGGGAGACACAAGATAAGTTTCTTGCATTATACGAAGGTTGCGTTTGGTAGAGGATTAGAGAAATGATGATTAATAATTACAGAGTAATAATAAAGTTGTATCAATTAAAGAAAAAAAATAGAATAAAATGTTATTAAGAGGCATAAAAAAAAGCATGAACTGTTATAGGAGTAACAGTCAAAATGTGTTTGGTATTGTATTGAAAATATGAAATTAGTACTATAATTATTAAGTTGATATTATTTACTAATGTTGATGATCATATGATAATTATAATTATTTTGATAATAATATTTAGGTATTATTTTAATTTATTATTATAATATTTATATATTATAAATAATTATGTTATTGTTAATATTTTTATTAGTATATTAATGTCATTTTTATAATATTAATATTATTACATTAATAATTTTGATATTTTAGTTATAATTACTGTATTAATAATAATATTTTATAATATTAATATTACTATTTTGATAATATTTAGATTAATAATTATATCATTTTTTTGAAATTATGTTATATCATTATTAATTATTATATTAATAGTATTTTATTTATTTTATAATATTTAATTTTATATTATTTAGATTGATGTTAATAAAGTATAAGAATTTTTTATTCTCTATTTAATCTCTAAATAAAATGTGTATTAAATGAGGTGAAATGATGTTAACTATTAACTCCTTAACGGTTAATTCTCTTTTATCTCATATTAAACACATCCTAAATATATTTCCTCAGTTTGGTTACAAAAAAAAAGAAAGAAAAAAGAGGAGAAAAAAAAGACTGACAGAGAAACAAAATTGGCAAAAAATAGAAGTATTATTGTTTATATATAGCCACAGGGATTAGTTCCCTTGTGTTATTGCTAAAATTCAAGATCAATAAAAAGATTTGACATTGGTGTATGCATTTCATTATTTGGATGATTTGTGAACTCTCCCTCCTTTGCAATATCTCTAATGATTATTAATTTTTCTTATTAATTCATTACATGGGTTTCTCAGATGGTTTATTCCCCTCATAGAGGAAATTTATTTTTTTTTTTATAAAAATAAAAACTACAAAGAAGAAAAGAATTTGTGTTTTGACAAAAGCTAAAATCAATTCCGTTGCCGGGAATCGAACCCGGGTCTCCTGGGTGAAAGCCAGACATCCTAACCGCTGGACGACAACGGATTTGGGACTCTTCAACCTTACCAAAACATTATATTGATCTAACCACTTCAAATCAATTTCCACTAAGTATTTGTTACTTCAATAGATAATACGTTATCTTTTCACACTTATACCATATAAATTAAGGATTTATCACACTCATTTTAAGGTTAAATTTAGAGTATTTTTGTGATAAATTGGATCAATCACATTTATTATAGCAAAACCAAAGTTATAAAAGAATAGTCCACTGCATAATAAGCAAAAATTAATAATACAAAAGAAAATATCAACCAATGAGCACAAAGTCAGAGAGAATGTATATCCTTCTCTTTATATGTGATATTATTTCCTAAACCAAAACTCCAATGTTATTTTAATATCTTAAACTTGGTATTATATTTTATCTAATTTAAGGGGATGATAATTTATGTAGAGAATATACATATAAAATCATTACTTTACATTTTAAATAGTTTATTTTTGATATATCACTAAGAATATTATTGAACACTTAAAAAAAATAACACAACTCCAGGAAACAACTTTATACAAC
>CATIWR010149568.1:0-53019 GCA_949677035.1 Omphalea diandra
AACAATTTGATCATTGAGTTTCTCCCCATAGGACCTCATTTGACTCACAATTTCTATCACTCTAGATAGAAAATCTTGAACATACTCATTATTTTTCATAAATAAAGTTTCAAAATTACGGCGTAAAGATTGAAGTTTTACTGTAATTACCTTAGACGAACCTTGAAATTCTTTCTTCAATGTCTCCCATACTTCCTTCACTGTGGTGGCAGTTGCTATTCTTGAAAAAACGGTGTCATGAACAGCCTGCTGGATGAAGAACAATGCCTTTGAGTCCTTCTTCTTATTCTCCCTCAACTTGCTCTCATCATCTGAATCGGCATACCCATTCTCCACAAGATCCCAAAGATCTTGAGACTTGAACAACGTCATCATTTTGATGTTTCAGAACTCATATGAGTCACCTTTGAAAATAGGAATAACCAGTTGAGTCACATTCATGTTGTTCCCATTTGCAGCCATGGAAACCTTCTCACATAACTTTTTTTTTCGAACACTTAATGAGCAACACAACCAGACTCTGATACCAAAATTGTTGGAGCAATTAAATTAAACCAGCAACAGAAAACAAAGAAAACAAGAAGACATATGAGAGAAAAATGATTCATTTGTCTCTTATTATTGAATTGAAAAGAAAGAGCCTATTTATAGGCATACATAGAACTGAAAATGCAGAAAAGCAGGGCGCTATCAACCCACTAAACCACTAACTAAGTCACAAACAAATATCTCAACTAGACCTGAAAAATAGGAGAAAAACAATACATTAATTAAAGACAAAGTCAAGTCACTTAGCAGTAATTTTGAATTAACCTTCAACATTGTCGAGTAGATGAGTTATTTTGTCAGGCTAACATAGCGACAACATCAGAAGTAGTCATGTCACCAGTTAGAATCTTACAATTGGCTTCACGATGAACATACCCATATGTGCATTCAAGATCCAAACTTGGATCCATGCGAAGAATTTCTCCTTGCACTTGTTCAAATTCAGCATCAAGACCATTCAGAAAAATGTGTATCCACAGTTTCTGAATAGATTCCTTCTACATAATGATATCATCAGGATCCTTCATCTTAACTTTGTCACGATGATCAAGTTCTTGAAATATTTCAATAAGTTCACCACAATAAGTGGGAAGAGAATGACCTGATTAGCGAATTGCTAACGCGCGTTGATTAAGAGCAAAGATTTGTGTTTTATCGAATCCATCATAGAATGCTTTAGCAAGAGCACTCCAGATTTCACAAGCAGTAGGAAGACAGAGATACCTTTTCATAATTTCTGATGTCATTGATGTGAGCAACCAGTTTTAACTTTTTTATTTTCAGCATACCACTTTGAGTACGAAGGATCATTTATTCGGGTTGAGGAGAATCCCCAGTAATATAATCAAGTTTCTCACGCCCAGCAACATGCATTTCAATGATTTGAGACCAGGTGTCATAGCTGGTTTCGGTGAGGATTATACCAACATGAAAGCTAGAATTTTCAGACTGAACGTGAATAATAGAAGAGGATGGTACAATGGTTGATTTGGTGGAGGATTCATTGGTTCGGTAGCCTAGTATTTAATTTAAATTGGAGACTTTTGTAGGGATTTACACAACCTGCTCTGATACCATAAAGCAGGATTTTAGAATTATTTTCTGTATTTCTTATCTCGTGTAATAGAGTACAGAACCTTTATAGGCTTTTTACAACTTGTTCCTAAAGTCTAAGGAAAAAAATATAGTAAGAAATAATTACAAGACCGAAAATTCTTGGGACAGTTGCTAGCTATCCCAAATAGTGTGGAAGTGATCCAGTTGGCTTAAGTTTTAGAACACGTGGACATAATGTAATAAAGAAGTGGAAAGGGTAAAAAGGTTAATGGCTTGTAGGTTAAATTGTAAATATCACACGATGGTTGATTACTACAAATTAGAATAAGTTCTTCTCTCCATCGCGTCATTTATTTTCACTCTCTGTTATCTGTGAAATTGGAAATAGAATATGTTACAACCTAATTAATTTTGGAATTAGTATTTATGACTTGGATACATTTCAATTTAACTTGTATTCATTGACAGCTGTGATATCATGGAAAAACTATAAAACCTGTTTTATAGGTGAAATAATGTTTATTATTTATTTATTATAGTTTCGATGGAAAGAAGTCAGAAGAGAAAGAGTACTAGAAAAGCAACTGACAATATGGCAAGGGTGGAAAGAAGTATGTGCGATGACGAGCATACACCAGCACGTCAGCCTGATATTGGGTTACGTGTAGTCTATATATGTGTTGTAGCATACTTTTATAAACATATAATCGTGTGTGATTTTATATGAGGGTTGTGCCATTTGATTTTCTAGTATAAGTTGTAGTTATACATGGAAATTCAAGACACACATTATGATCAACCTAATGGATTAGGTTAAGACTGAAAGTTGGAAACTGAAATTGGAAAATGTGTCTGTCCTTACAGGCGAAATAAATCATTAAATTGTTTAATGTGGTGCTTTGCTGAAATGGTAATCAGCTAAAGCATCAAGTTGTTCTAATAAATCTGTTGCTACATCTATAGTTTACTGTATATGACAACATGTGAAATCTAATGCAATATCGTAATAATATCCTTAGGACAAGAATTGGTGAGTATTGGACACGGGCCAGAGTGGACAAGAATTGGTGAGTGTTGGACACGGGCCAGAGTTTAAGGCAAAGTTTACATTGTATGCTATTGCAGCCATTCTGCGTCCCACTTTTAGCAGTTTTTTGAGTCGAGCATTGTACTTGGTTGTAGATGCTTTGGAAGTTTTTTCGAAGTTGGACTGGTGCACGTACACATTCGCTAGGTTGATTGAGGGCTTACAATATCTGAAGGCAAGTCCAGCAATCGAGGGAAAGGTCCGTGCTATTACAGGATGTATTTTGTTGCTTGAGGTAAAATTAAACGTGTGGGACTTCATGACTTTCAAAATATTACTGCTAGTTGTTGGAATTTTCAGGTTCACATTTGATGAATGGTTATTGTTGTATTTTGCAGATATGTTATCTAGATAACATCAGAATAGGAAAGGCAACAAACACCTAACCAAGGTCCATAATCCCTCAACTTGGTTGGTGGGATAATAAGAAAATAGAAAAAGCAGTGAGAAGAGTGTTTAAGTTTGGGGGGTTGAAGTCGACACCAAAGGTAAGTGATAGCGTGATTTTATGTATACAATAGGAATTAGTAATTCAGAATAATTTATGCTAAGCTTTATACTTCATATTCAGGTTCGTGACTTATGTGCATTTGTAGATTAAATTGGTTCGACATGTCTCGGGTTCCTCGTCGATTCATTTTCTGTGTAGAGGTGTGTTTATATATCTATATATTCTTTATAAATGAATACTACGGGTTATATAAGTGGTTAGTGGGTTACTATATCATTGACTTCCACATTTGTGATGATAAAATATGTAGATTCCAATTTCAAGAGTCTTATGACATTTGTTATAATGGACAAATTGTGCAGGATATTCAAGTGGTGCTAGATGAAGTGTGATCGTCTGTTGGGCGTTTGACTGCGTTGTTGAGCGACCAAGTGGCTGAGAACAATACTTTACATGGCAATTTGACATGGCTGGAGGATGTTGTGTCTCGGCAAAATGTTGAGTTGAGACACCAAACCAAGCGAATACAAATGTTGTTATTCCATTTTTGTTGGTGAGATAGTCCCACCATGTTATGATGGTGATGGAGGCAATATGAATGTGACCGCAGCTCTAGCGGGCTCGAAGGGGAAGGCTAAAGTTGCCATGTCATTAGGTGCAAGTAGTTCCAAAGGGGACACCCCTTTCCAAACGGGGGCTATAATTGAACGTGACGAAGAGATGGCAACTTGCGTGGCTTCAGACTTGAAATCCAATGCATCAATGCAAGGCAATTCATGTGATCGTGTCTGCACAAGCATGTCCCACAAAAGGATGATGATAGGTGTGACGCCACAGTCGGGGAGTGTATTGTTGATGATTTTAATCAATATTCTCCTCTGGCAGAGGACGACGACGAAATTGTTTATGCCCTTGACACTACCATTAATGGCACAACACAAACAATATCTCCAATGCACGATGTCACTGAGCAGGCCAGATCAGAACATGTTGAAAGAACAGGCACTTCAGATGGTATATGTGTATTATGATAAAGTTTTTTAATCATTAAAGTTTAGCACCATTGTGTTAATTGGAACAATTGAAGTTATAAGGTGTAGTTACAAATGTCAATTACATTCGCATGTCATTTTCATTTTGTTCCATTTTATTGACTGATATTAATGCTCATGTATGTTGTGGTAGTATACGTTTTGCTGTTTGACAAGATCAAGGCGTCAGAAACCTTCGACATCTGGTGTTATTAGTTCAGATAGTGGCAGCCACCTCCAGAATCCAATGAGGTTCGTTAGGTCGACAAGCACGAGGTTTTTTTACTTGCAATAGAGGGTCAGGTGAAGGGTCGGATCTATAGTATTGATGATCAGACCCTTTGTTTCTATGGCGAGTACTCAAATGCCAACTTTTCTTTAGCTCCACCGCCTTCTGCCGAGAACTTGCAACAAGAGGTTGAAAGGTGAGTAGATGAGAGGATCACATTCTATCACACTCACATCCACTCTGTCGATTCACGGATACGAGCTATGAAGGATTGGCTGCGCGCCATATCCTAGCAAACTAAGATAACTCTTCCCTCTTGCAGATACCTATGCTATTCGCGCCCCGCCTTCTCCTTAGCCGCCGACTACTGTTAAATATAATAAATATTAATAAAATATTAAATATTATAAAATTAATATAAAAATATTAATATTATAATATTTAAAAAACCCTTAAATATTATAATGTTTAAAATATTATATTAATATTAATATTATAATATTAAAAATATTACCGACGAATATTTTAAAAAATATAATAAATAGATTTAATTCACCGATGCATTACCGATGACTTTATCGACAGACTTGCTGACAAAAATTTTTGTCGATAATTCTATTGGATTTTTGTGCTTAAATACTTACTGATATTTCATCGGCAATTCATCATTAAGTTTTTTGACGAATAAGATTTTTCTGTTGGTATATCATTACCGACCAACACTTCATTGATAGATTATAGCAGTCAGTGTTCTGTCAATAAACTTACATTATTAGCAAAATCGAAGTCTATATTGATGAAAATTTCTGGTGATAAATTATATATTTCTCATAGTGCATGACTTTAAAAAATATACCTGCAAACAATTCATTCGAATTCAAACAATCTACAATTGCAATTGATGTCCCATTGTTAGCCATGCACGACACGATATACTCGCATCTTTTTTTGCCGTTTTTGGAATAAAAAACAACTTCAGAGATAGCGTATTTGTACAACTGCCCAGCGTATTTAACAACTGCCTAGCTTTGTGACACCTACTTGCATCATAATATGGGATATTTGTCAACTCCTTTTGAACTGCAACAAACAAAGGATTCATGTATGCCTCTTAAAATTGTTTTTCAAATGCAAACTGTGTTGCACATGGATAGGGAGAATCCATTGACTTTAAGTCAGCCTCAATTTCTTTTTCCAATTTATCACACATTCCTAACTCATATCGCTCAACAAATTACTTAAGGTACTTCTTGAGTTTACGTAGTAGTCAAAAAATGAATACATGCTCTCAGAGCGTTAGGTAGATGACATACCAGCCCCAAAGTTGCTTTTCACAAAGACCGACACCCACCGATGTCAATCTTCATATAAGTTTGTAAACTAAGCATTACCTTCCAACTTAAATTTCTCAGTCATTTTGTGCCATGCTTCCTCATATTCACCACCTTCTAAGGTATCGCGCACATAAGCCATAAATGCATCATATACTTCATTATACTTGTGGTGTTTCTTCAACTTCTTAGGGAATTTTATAAGGATATGCCACAAGCACTATTGATGCTTCGCCATGGGAAAATGACTTCAACTGCCTTGCTAATGCTTTTACATTGGTCAGTTATAATGCATGGAGGGGGAATATCATCCATGCATCCCAACCAAGTTTTTAAACAACCATGTGTATGTTGATATCTCTTCATTTCCGATAATTGCACACTCTAACAGAATTGATTGGCCATGATGATTCACACCAATAAAAGGCGCCACTGGCATGCTACACTAGTTTAATAAATATATAGTATCAAAGGTGACAACATCACCAAACTCCTTATAAGTAGCTCTGCATCGACCATGTGCCCAAAAGATGTTTTTAAGCATACCATCATCATCTATATCGATGGCATAATAAAAGTCTATCATTTTGTTGCATTTTCATGAAGAACTCTGTACCGCTTATGCATCCCCTTCACCTAATCGAAGCTTTCGTACTTTGTCGATGTAGTTTCAACAATCTTTGATGGAACAACTTACATTTGCAAAACCTTCTTCCTAAAAAACAATTGCATGCACACTTTTGTTTACTCTTATACCCTCTAAATCATTTAATTATAATTTCCTTTTAACATGCGGATGTATTTCCTTATGTTGCTTTAAGAATTAGGATTTTAAGGGCGCCATTTCATGAGTGTGCTGCAATACAACCGTATTGACTCTCTATTGTCCATCTTATTACAAAGATATGCAAATCCTTGCGGGGCATTGTGTTTTTTGTGATGGATGTGGCTTCAAATTATCCTTGCCCCTATTGTTACATTTTCGTGCCCTATTACATGCGAAACGTTGATATGTATGTGTACCATCTTCTTTTCTTTCTTTCGAATCCTTTATAACAACAAACCCATGGGACTTAGCATCAACTTTATAGAAATTATGTGTTGTATTTACACATCCAAATAGCATGCCAACTTTAGGCACTTCTGCTTCGGCTTGTTCAACGTCTATTTCCATTTCATTTGACGCATCAACATTAATTTCTATTCTTCTTCCTCCGTCAGATACAAAGACATCATCTTCCGCAAAAATATTTCGAATATTATGACTTTCTGTCAATGAGTTACCATTCATTTTCGTTGACTTTCACCAATCTATTTGTCCTGCACATTACAAATCATATCTCAAATTTCATGTATACAATTAGTTGTTATGTCAGTATATTCCGAGTCAAATGTCACTCAAATATGATTATATTCTTCATAAATGAAGCCAATCTTTTTCATAATGTGCAATCGTTCGAACATATGCTTCTAACCTTTCTGACTTGATGTTTCATGTCATATTCATATTACCAAACTCAATGCATATACCTCATTCTACTTCGCTTTCTTCAATATATCTAGTAGTCATGACAATAAGGGTTCTAACTTATGTTGTATTTATTATTTCATTGTTACCATGCAACACTTATTAGCCATGCCTTACTTCTACTTACTGCTAAGTATCATTCATATTATATTCATAGTTTCTCACTCACTGTTCATCATACATTTGTGATGTACCATCAGAAAATAAATCAAACCAAAAACATCAAAAATGTTATATTACCAACCAATAAGAATAGGAAATATGTATTCCTATTACTTTATGATGATTTTCATAAATAAACTATTTTTTATTCCCCTCCTTTTTTCCTCTTTAGCTGTCCATTTGTTAAAACTCAATTCAAAAAAAAAAAAAAAAAAAAACTGATTTATTTCAATATTAACTCAGCTTCCACCGAATATGACAACTGACTACATCAATAATTGAGCTGTTAAATCAATTTGAAAAAATTACCTTTTTCTACTGGTGGCCAAGCTTGATCATATCGTTCACCCCTGAAAATGCAGTCCACTATACATTTCATTCTCCCTTCACAGTACAGCCCACTTTACCGTTCAGATTTTCTCCTTTCAGTGTCTTCATGGCAACGGTTGCGACTTTGCTCTTCTTCCACTACAAACGCTGAACTGCGTTGACTTATTAGTGGACAGCTAACGCTGAACTGCGTTAACTGGTGGGTGGAGTCGTGGAGAAGTTAAACAAATTAATGCATTTACATTTTTATCCTTTTTCTTTTTTACTTCTTTACCCTCCTAATTTTTATTCTTTTTTTTTTCTGCCATATCACCGTAAATAAATCAATCTTCCCGCCACGGGTATCACTATTTACACTGTTTGGTATTTATATTTACTATACCAACAAATTAAGAGACAATCTTCTACATGAAGTACTGTAAGTTGTAACTTTTTAGGCCTCTTTTATAGGTCCAAATATGAAGATTTTCTTTTAGTATAATTCTAACCATAAGATTTTCTTCCCCTTCCATAGCTGATAGTTGGATATTTTCGTCTTCACTTAGGCCAAAAATTTCGTATATAACATCAAGAAAATTTGGAATTTTTTGTATCTTGAGAATTTTTTTTATTATTATTAGTATGAAAGAAAACAAGTAAAAGAATTGTAATACAATATTTTTGCATCTAAATAGCAATTAGTTTTAAATAAATTCATTTAAGAGTCAGTTAGTTGAAAGTCACTTGCATTAACTACACTAAAATAAGAATGAAGAAATAAAATTTGAAGGAAAAATATTAGGAAAGAGAATTGCATTAACTCAGTTGAAATAAGTATCAAGAAATAAAATTTGGAAGGAACATATAGGAGAGCAAAATGTTGATATGGAGGGAATTAATTTTCTAATCAAAATTAATAAAACACATAATAGACTTTTTATATCTCTCAACTAATTTGATCCATAATAAATATGGATCTACTTGATCGATGTAACATTACTCATTTTTTAATTTTGACCATTCAATATTTATTGTTAACTTAAATAACCAATTATAAAAAAATCGGTTTTTAATTGAGAATATTATTTATCATTTAATTAATTGAAATTTCTGAACCTTATCTATTTACAAAATTCTTTTTTTTAATTTCCTTCAGGTGCGAGAACCACTATTGTTGAGACAAAAAAAATACATATTTTTAAATAAAATTTGGATAATTTTTGCATCTTAAAATATATAACTTGCATTTAAATGTGAGAATATGATATTACATAATAGTCAATTGATTTTTTTTTTTTGAGAGAATAGTCAATTGAAATATGATGATTACTAAAAGAATTAAAATCTTTCAATAAAATCTACATTTTCAATCATTTTAGTTACACATGATTTCAGTAATCCATAAACTTGTATTGCTAATAATGTTTTTAAATAGTGTTTTTGATGGTTAATATTCGTACTTCTTCAATAAAATGATATTAAATTTTATTTAAATGAAAATAAAACAACAAAGGCCTGATATGTATATATTGTTCATATGAAAATAATTATTTTCAATATATCTCTTATATTTGAGAATAAAGTAATTTATAAGATTGTATCAAACAAAAAAAATTTTATTATATGTTTTTCCTCATTTGATCATAAGATAGGTCGAAATTAAAAGTTATTTCACTCAAAGATAAATATACGGAATATGAAAAAAATGATAACAAATCATGTCATACTATAAGTCCTCATAAGAAGGTAAAAACATAAAAATCAAATTAAGGTATATTTTAATTTATAATGATAAGTATTAATGATAATTTATTGGATAATAGATTACGGAAATTAAATATATGTTAGTCATTTCAATAACATATAATTACCGAAGCCATTAAGATAATATTTATTCAACTAAAAATTAAAGATCATCAACCTGCCATTGTAGGTCAAAGGTTTGATACATGAGGCCAAATTACAACAGGGCTCCTCACTGTGTGAGTTCCATTCTCTTCTGTCCAAACAACAGAACCGAATGCGTCTAGCCAATTCTTGTATCTGTAACTTATCGTCAGAGTGTAACTCTGCTTATCATGTTTCTTGCTAAAAACCAATGTCGAAGGTGACACAGTAATTGATGAAAGCTTAGGGGCAATAACAGTGGCTTTATAAGTTGCAGCACCTTCGCCCACATTTGTCAGAGTTCTCTTAAATTTCCGGACTGCAACTGATTTTTGGTCCTCGTACAAAGCAATAAACGATGGGTAATTGAGATCAACAGAAGGGTTAGAACAATTGTAATGGTTTGATCTAGTGATGACCAAAATTTGGTTTTTGGTGTAGTTCATTGAGCACAGGAGATTTACGTAGTCTTGTGGAGTGGCATCATATATTAGACCAGGGTCTAGTGCTCGATTAGGATCAATGTGGCCAGCTCCCATGGCTAAAGGAGATGCCGATTCAAGATCATTGCCATGGTCCCTGATAGGATTTTGAGTGTTATCTAATGGGTTTGCAGTAGTCATCATGGCGGACCGAATTGCCGCAGGACTCCATTCCGGATGGACAACTTTCAGGAGAGCAGCAACCCCAGCAGCATGAGGACAAGCCATTGATGTTCCAGAGATCATATTGAATTCACTAGGCAAGAATATGTTAGACCCAATCACAGCTGACATTATATTTGGATTCCAAGCGGCTAAAACTTTTGTCCCAGGTGCCATTATATCTGGCTTCAAGATGGCAGGAACTACCCGTGAGGGACCTCTTGAAGAGTAAGAAGCTACGGCTGGTGCCCTTGTTGTGCCTACAATGGTTTCCTGGAACTTAATGCTAACCAAAGGGAACTTAACAGAAGTGGCATATTTGATAACAGCACGTGCATCTCTGGGGCTAATCACAACGGAAGGACTATAAAGGCTTCCTAATTCCAAAAGCCTGAAATAATTTTGTCCAACGAAAATAGCACCATATACATTTGGTGAGGCTGCAATAACATGCCTCTGAAAAGAGATATCCCCGATATCGTCACACAGGATTATGGTCCTTTCAATTTCAACATGAGATAGCAATTCAGTGGAATTGCATGCAGAAAAGTTCTTGTTGTAAAACAATTGAACATTACGAACAATTGCATTAGCTGGAAACAAAGTCCATCCCCTTATGGTTTTGCTATTCCCCAGAGTTAAAGACCCAGAAAAAGAGCGATCGATAGTACCAGCAGCAACAGTCAAAGCCCATGGGTTGGCATTATGCACCCTCCCAAAGTCTGGCCCTCTATTTCCTGCTGAAGTTGACACCAATACACCCTTTTCCATAGCTGCAAATGAGGCTATTGCAACAGGATCCTCGTATAGTGGCGCATGACCAAAGCCCATGGAGATAGATATCACATCAACACCATCAGCAATAGCTTGGTCAATGCCAGCCAGAACATCAGAGGCGAACCTGCCCTCTTCCCACAGGACCTTATACACGGCTACCCTAGATCTTGGTGCCACACCTCTAGCTGTACCGGTAGCATACCCAAAATATGTTGCATCCTTAACATAGTTACCAGCAGCCGTAGACGAAGTGTGGGTTCCATGCCCGTCAGTGTCCCTAGCAGAATTCATTATAATTTTAGTCCCAGGATTTGCAGCTGAAACACCTTTGTTAAAAGATCTAGCGCCAATAAGCTTTGAGTTACACAAGGAGGAATTGAATTCTTCTCCTTCCTCACAAATTCCTTTCCATCTAGCTGGAACTGGAGTCATACCATCATCTTTGTAGCTCAAGCTCTCTGGCCAAACCCCACTATCAATCACTCCAATTATAACATCCTTGCCATAATTGGAAGCAGGCCACAGGCCGGTGGACGGGTTGAGGCCAATGAATTTGTAAGTATGGGTAGTGTCAACTGTGGCCTGCTTGTCTTTGTAGGCATGGACAAATCCTGGATGTTTCTTAAGAGTGTCGAGTTCTTTAGGTGATAGAACAGTAGCAAAACCATGAGCAACATTATTGTAAGAGTAAACAAGTGATGGTGCAGGTGAGGCCATAGGGTCCACAGATTTCAGGGAATTAATGGTGGAGGTGTACCAATGATGATGGCTAGTGAAGGTAGTGGGCATTGCAGACTTGTCCATGTGGACTATATATGTTGCTCTGTCTACTGGAGTTGAAGTAGCAAAAAGAGTGAAGATGCAAGACCATGAAAGAAAGAGCAGGATAAGGGAAGGAGTCTTCATGTTTTCTGTTTTCTATGTATCTGCTTTCGTTAACTGGTTCTTGACCAGCTATACATATAAGTGGATAAAGCAAGAAGCTAACTAAAAAGGCCGACACTGTCATAATATGAGAAAACTAAATGTAACAGGTCTATTTTCAAACTTAATGGGTCCAAGAGATGATGGATTTAAAACTCACTTTTGGATAATATCTTCAATTGAAGATAAGGGAAACGTCTTGGTGCTGAGATGATGGGCCCTGATCCTTTTACAATGACTCTTCTCCTGTCATGCTTCAGGAAAAAAAAAAGAAAAAGAAAAAGAAATGAAAGTGTCGTTAATAAAAAACTGGCCTTATCAGGATTCTATTTATTTGCCTCCAACCCAATAAATGACTAAAATAATGAACTGATTAATTTCAGGAATAGTTGGGAAAGAAAATGAGAAGAGAATGAATGGTAATACTGGAAGTGAGGCTGATAATGCTACTGCTGGAGTTGTATTCATGGATATGGAAGCTAATGGAGATGCTGCAAGAGAACATTGGAAGGGGTAGAATGCTTATGCTTTCACAATTAATGGTAGTGGAGCAGAGAATATATTTGTCAGATTTTCAGTATTGAATGTAATAATATTGAACAGGCAAATATTTGCTGTCAAGCATTGAATAAGCGCGGTTAAATTTTTGGGTGTGCACTATTTAGTTCATTCTATTAAGTTAAATTATTTTTTACAGCTTGATTTATTTTTTTATTCAAATAGCTTAATTTAATTTTTTTAAAAATTAACTAAATTTAATTTCTTATTTTTAAGAGATCGAATTAAACTCCTTATATATATATATATATATATATATATATATATATATATATATATATATAACTTTGGAGAATTTATTTTTATAGTCAATATTTGTATATTTGACGAATAATATTTATTTTTATAGTCAATATTTATATTTGATGAACAATATTTGTATATTATTATCATTATAATTACATTATTAAATTCTCCTTGCGTAAAAAAGCTGCAAAGTCAAATAAAATTGTACTATTTTAGTCTAACTGGATTTACATTTTATGTATAAATAATTTAATTTATTTGAAAAATATAAAACCGAATTATATTAATTTGATTTAACATTTATCATATATAGACCCCACTAAACCAGGACCCTTGTTGGATTGGTTGAGCAAAGCACCACTGTCTTTTTTTCTTAAATTCTATGTCCTTGCAACACTCAAAAATTAAAGTAACAATATTTTCCAAAAATCATTTGGAGAAAAGGATTTTAGAAGATATTAATTATATCCATTTTCCCAAATAGAAAAAAAATGCAAGTTTTAATTATATCCATTTTCCCAAATAGAAAAAAATGCAAGTTTTAATTAGGATTTAATATATATAATATTTAAAATATTAAATGTTATTTAAGTGGAAATTAATCAGATATCTGATTGAGAATTCAATCCACCATTAGCATTTGTAATCTTTTTTTCTTTAAATTACCGCACCAAAAACTCAATGATAAATATTAATATGCAGAATTTTAGGAATTAGATATATATTTTTTTCTTTTCTTCTACAGATCACATTAGTGTTACAAATAAAGAGAGATTTAATCTCTATATAAATAATTTAGCATATTCATTTATTGTGGATCTATATTTGATTAAGTCTACATTTAATCGTAATTTTTTTTATATCAATCTATTAAAATATAATAGGCTCATAACTTATAATGTTTATATAGTACATATTGAAATTCTTCACATATTTTAAATTGCATTATTCATTTTGTTTTCATAAATCGAATGAATTTATAATCAACAAATAATTTATTAAAAATTTGACTCATTTGGGAACAATCTAACTGCATGACATAAAAAAAAATCTATAATATTCAGCGAAAAATAGAAGTCAAGAAAACAACATCAGCAATATAATTCTGATCCCGTTTCACACATTGCTCGAAGATGATCACTTGTGTGATGTTTTTTCTTTTTTAAAAAATAAAAATATGTAGATAATAAAGTTCAAATATTATCATAGATCTTTATGATTATTAATACATAATTAGTCATAAACAATGTATAGTGCGAGATGATTATAATAATAAATTTCAAATAAAATTTATTTTTATTTTTATTAAATAATTAGTTAATTAATTAAATAATTAATTGGTATTTTATACAAAGTTATTATTAAATAAATAAAATAATAAAATAAAAATTTTAAAATTTATAATTATTTATAGAGATAATTATAATAAAGGATTATTTATTAATTTATACTTTCAATTTTATGCTATACAATTTCAAGAAAAAATTATTAAAATTGAATGAAGTAAATTCCTGATAATCAATTAAGCAAATAATATAAGTATTTCATAATCAAAGCAAAATTAATAAATAATTATAAATTATATACATATATGAGATCATTATAATAAAATATTATTTATTGATTCGGACTTTCAATTTTGTGTAATATAGTTTTTAAGAGAAAATTCATTAATTTTTGTTTAAATAAAATTTAACTTTTTAGGTCTTTCTAATATACTATTTAGAAATTATTTAGAATTTTTAGTTTTTAGGTTTTCTAATTTACTGTTTAGAATTTTTAATTTTTAGAATTTTTAATTTTTTGTTAATTAGCTTCTTATTTAGAATTTTATTGTTTATATTTTTTTAATTTTCTATTTAGAAAATATTTTTTTACATGGCAATCAATTTTTTAATTTCTTATTTTATATTTGTAATATGGTAATTTTCTATACATAATATAAAATAATGACATGTGACAATATTATATATAATTATTTGACAAATGACAAATAATTATTTAAACATAATATTGACACTGAAATTGATAATATATACTTGTCGTAAACCCACACATTGTGCGGAATAATTATAATAGTAAATTTTAAATAAAATTGATATTTAGTTTTATTAAATAAATAATTGAATGATTAATTATTATTTTATTAATAATTGTTATCAAGTAAATAAAATAAGAACATAAATTTTTCTAAATTTATAATTATGTAGAGATATATTTATAACAGATAATTATCTATTGATTTGTACCTTCAATTTTAAGTAACACAATTTGAAGAGAAATTTATTAAATTTGAGTGAAATAATTTTTGATAGTCAATAAAATAAATAATATTAAGTGTTTTATAATCAAAAGTAAAATTTATATATATATATATATATATATATATATTCAATTTTGTACAACTTAATTTTTAAAGAAAATTTATTAAAAACTTATATGAAACTTCTAGTAATCTATTACACAGTTTGCTAATTTTATATACTTAAAATTTTAAATTTTAAATTATTATTTAATATTATTACTTTTTAAATTTTTCTACTTTTTTATTTAAAAGTTGTTTAAATTTTTACCTTCTAGATTCTTCAATTTCTTATTTAAAGTTTTTTTAGAATTTTTATTATTTAGATTTTTTAATTTCTTAGTTAGAAAGTCTTTTTAAAGGACATTTAATTTTTAAAATTTTTTGTTTAAAAATTTTTAATATGATAATTTTTTTACAATATAATAAAAAATAATGATATTTGATAATATTATACATAATTATTTAATAAATAATAAATAATTATTTAAAATTAATTATGAAACTAAAATTTATAATTTATAATAAATGATTATAATGTCATTTTTTCACATATATAATATTGGACAGTGCAAATGATTATTTCGGGAAAAAAAAAACCGACCCATGACATGTGAGCTGTTAGGTGTACGTGCTTATTACTGCTTTCGGACACGAGGTTAGTCAACTGATGAATTTTTAGTTGGTCAATTAAATTGTTTCATTTTATTTTGTTAAAAAATATATAAATAATATGTAAAATTATTTAAAAAAATTAAAAAATAGATAACATAATAAAATAATAAAATTTATTTTTTAAAATTTAACTTTTCAATAAAATAGTGCAATTTTTTAAAAATTTTTACAAAAAAAGATAATTTTAAATTAAATTAATTTGATTTGATTTTCAATTTTTTAAAAAATTTTAGTTTTGATTTTTTTCAGATTTAATTAATTAATTTTATGTTTAATTAAATTAAATTATTAATTTTATTAAGTTAACTGATATGTTTTGATTAAAAAAATCTGACACTGATTGAAAGAGCCGCGCGCTATTAGCTGTACTGAGAAAGACAGGTCACTGTCTTTGGGATTGGTGCACGTTCAATTTTCAAAAAGTTGTGCGTCGTCATAAATCCCATTTAATTTTTAAAACAATTACAGCAACTGTCCTCTTTAATAATCAACGAACCACTTAGAGTTGGCAATCTGATTCAGTAGAATTGGAATGTGTCGGCTTAATTTTGAATCAATTTCTTTGGATAAAATCAGATTGTGTCGTTTTAAATTACGAGTATATTAAAATATTAAAAAATTTCAAATTATTTTCATATAATAAATTAATTTAATTCACTCATAATTTTAATATCTTAAAATATATATTTTCTTGATTTAATAATTTAAATTAAATCAAATTCAAATTGAATTATATCTTTTCATTACTTTTTTTAGTTAAGTATATTAGATGAATAAGTTCTATACAACCAAGTTTTTGCATCATTTCAATTTTTTTAAATTCAAATTATATATATATATATATATATATATTGATTAACATATTCTTAAAGGTTAATTTAGATATAAACATTGATATACTTGCATCTAAAGGTAGCAAATAGGTTGGTTCAAGTTGTTTTGTGGTGAATCATTTTCTGTTCGAATCATTTTTAGGTCAGATTATTTTTGGGTCAATATATTTTCAAGTTATGTTTGGTCACCCATCAAGTCATGCATATAGAAATGATTTCAAATCGGATTTATATTTACTCTTAAAAATGATATTTTCAAATTGGATTGTGTCGAATTATTTGTTATTCAATTATAAAAATGTCTATTTAAATTTTTTTTATCATTTATGTAATATTTTCTCATAATTTGTCAAGAAAAAATAATAATTTTCTCTTAAAAAATTATTTTTAATAAGATAGATTTTATATAAAATAAAACTTGATTAACATTTTTTATTTTATTTAAATACTTAATAAATTAAATGTAACTTAAATATAATTTATTTTTTTAAGCAAATGACTATATATAATGAAAATAATTGAATTAAGTTCACATAAAATTATTTTCAAATCATACATCATAATTTAAATTAATTTATAATCAAACTATAATGTTCAATAATAGAAAATTATTTATTATAAAAAATTTTATGTATTATGATTAAAAATTTGAGTAATAAAATTAGATATCTCAATATGTGATTTTATCATGACAAAATTAAATTATTATAAAAATAAGTAAGATTGTAATAAATTTCTTTTATATATTAAATCATTTAAAATTATAATAAAAATTTAGCTTAATTACTCAAAATTCAAACATTTATGCGATTTTAAACTGTATCTAAATTTTCTAGTTGAGCCAATTACATTATAATTTGACAAATTAATTTCAATTATAACTCAAATCAAAAACAAAATTTAGTAAAGTGTATTAGACTTGATTGATCATTATACTCTTTCAATTAGTTCAATTAAATCTAAAATTAATATAGTACATTTACTTTTGTTCAATGTAATCTTATTTTTACTTAATTAAATTTATTATATACTTTAAATTTAAATTTAAAATTAAATTCAAAATTTAAAATTTAAGTTTATAAATCGTAAAATCTTTCGATATCTAAATTTTTAAAAAAATTTCTCTCAATCTTCTAGAAAAATTAATTATATATTTAAATAATAAAATTTTAAACTATTCAAATAAAACTTCTAAGAAATATTTAAAAAACCAACCACATGAGGTTAATTAAGATGATATTTTTATATTTTATTTTATTTAATCTCATTTTTGCTCAATTAAATTTTTTTATATTTTTAGATGATGAATTTTAATTTTATATTTAATTTAAAAAATAAAAATAAAAATTTATAATTCATAAAATCTTTCAATCTCTTCTTAAAGAATTAATTATTATATTTTAAATAATAATTATTTAAACTATTTAAATAAAATTTTTAAAAATTATTTACATAAACTTAATTAAGATGATACTTTTATTTTATATCAATTTAATCCCTTTTTTGCTTAAATAAATTTATTATATACTTTTATATTAAAATTTTTAATTTTATAATTAAATCTATAAGTTTCTAAATTTTAAATTTATAATTCATAAAATCTCTCAATATCTCATTTAAAATTTTTTTCTCTCAATTTCTCCTTAAAAATTTCATATTTAGTTTTAAACCATTTAAAAAACTTTAAGAAATATTTAAAAAATCAATTACATAATCCTAATTAAGATGATACTTTTATTTTTATTCAATTTAATTTCATTTTTAATTAATTAAATTAATTATATACTTTTATTTAAATTTAAAAAATCTAAAAATTTTGAAATTTAAATTTATAATTTATAAATTTCTCAATCTTTCATTTAAAAAAAAATTTCTTTCATTCTCTCTTTAAAGAAATTAATCTATATATTTTAAATAATAAATTATTTAAATCATTTAAAATACAAATTTTTAAGAAATATTTAAAAAATTAATTACATTATATGAATATGGACATGCTCAAAAAATTTATCTTAAACGAAAAATTAAGGATATTATTAATTTATTTTTTAAATATATAAAAATAAAATTTATAATTTTAAAACATAAAATTAGTATAAAATTATTTATTTATCAACTAAAATAAAATAAAATTTTGATATTTTTGCAAAAAATATTTAAATTGAGTAAAAATAAAAATATTATCTTAGTAAAATTTAAACTTAATTTTAAATTTGATTGAATTAATTGAAAAAATATGAGGGTCAATTGAGTTTAAATATATATTTTATTAAATATTGATTTTGACTTAAAGTATAGTTGAAACTAATTCATAAAATTATGATAGAATTGATTCGATTAAAAGCTTTGGATACAATTGAAAAATCGTGAAAATGTTTAAATTTTCTTAATCATTAAGCCTACAAATTATTAAATTAAAAATTTGTGTCATAATAAATTAGTATATAAGACAAATTATGACATACACTTTTTCATAATAATATTTTCTCACAATATAGTGCCTATAATACCTGTCACTGTATTAAATAATTTAAAAATGATTATAATATTATTTTATCACAATAAATAATTTTTATTATGACTAAATAATTTATCATAATAGATAATAAATTTTAATTTAGGCACATAAAAGGTATAGTAAAATTAATAAATTTATTAAAATATAAAAATTTTGTTATATTTTTTTAAAATATCAAAGTTAAATTTAAATTTAATTAAATAATCTAAATTTTTTAAAATAAATTTCTTTTTTATTTTAATTATTTAACTTTTATATATTTTGTAATAAAATTTTTCTTTTTTTTTTTTATATTATCATCGGATCAATTAAGTAGGATCACCGATTCATTCATTTGGATCAGTTTTTGACTCGATTCGTCAAATTGACCTTTATTTAACCTAAAATTTCCGGATCATTTCAAATTTATTCCGAGTCAGGATCGTGTTTAAATTACCAAAAAAGGATTCAGGTCGAGTTTTTGAGCTTACATCCTTAGTTTATGTTTTTTCTCCTATGGTCACGTATACCAGTGCTTTCCAAAGAATTAAATAACTGTGGTTACATAGCCTAACAGTCATTCTATGATACTAATTTTATTATTTATTATTGTTATGATTGTTATTTAACAATCGAAAATTTTTTGTAACTAATAATGGCAATTATATAAGAATAACGACGGTTACATAATAAAGTAAAATATTTTTCATTCCTTGTTTTTTTTTTCTTCTATTTCATTTGTATCAAATCAAAATTTAACTAATTTATCTTTTAAAATTCTTTATAAATTAATTCAAAAAAATTTAAAAATAAAATTTATGTTTATTAATTAATTAAAAGTCATAATTTTAATAAATTATGAAAATATTTCTTAATTTATAATATTTAATAATTTTTTATATAATAATGATGTAGCAATTTATCGTTACTATTATGTTATGGCTGTGACGATTCTGTTATCGTTACTATCATAATTGTGACTGCAACTTTGATTTAAATCTATGGTGCTTGCTACTGACCGATTTTTTGATCACATGCTAGCATTGCTTCAACATAGGGTTCAAGCATTTCTTTCTTCCTATGATATAAGTAATCTCAAACTTGGTAAATCCATTCTTAAGTAACATCACCTCCTTATTATTAAATTAAAATATTCATTTGTTTAAAATTAAATTATTACGTAACATGAATAACAAATATTTTTATATATGTTTATAAATATTATATACAAAAAAAAAAATTTATGTAACACAATTAGTTTACGATTCATAGGCTTATACACAATTTTCTATTACGTGAAAATGATTGCAAATAGGTTCAGAAGAATCAAAGACATGGAATTGTTAAGGCTTGAACAGCTATATAAAAATTTTAAATCTCATTTTGATAAAAATATTAAAAAAATAGAAATAATATATTTTCAACAATTTGAAAGAATAAATAAAGATACTCTCACCAAATTATTATTAATTCAATCAAAACTGCCTCATAAATTGACACACATATAGTAAATATAGGGAATTTAAATTCTACTCCAAATAGGAAGAAAATAGCACATAAACGAAAATTTTCATTTTTTGAAAAAAATTACTATTAATACCAAATCTGAAAAATACATATCAAAATAGGAATAAAAATCAAAATGGTTTTCAAAAATGAAAATTTTGTAAAAACTATTAAAATAACAAAAATTTTTGAAAATGACAAAAATGCCTCTTTGAAGGCAGAAAATGATGGAATTTGTTTGAAAATCAATAGATGTCTTAAGTAAAGCTCGTGATATCTTTTATTTTTGAATCGAAAAATAAAAAGAACTTGAATCATTGTTCAGATTTTCATCAAACTACAGTCCTCAAATTCCAAAATGTCGCTTTAGAACTTGCTTGAAATTATAAAACTGCCATTTTATCATACTAAGATTTATGACTTCTCTCTCACGGTCCATAAAAACTAATTCTTGTTCATCTATCACATCACTTCCTCTATAATAGAGAAAATTTGCCCTCAAATTAGTACTGTTAACATTATCAGAGGAATCATCTTGGAATGAAATAAGATATTTCACATTAAATATATCCAAAGTATGAATATGACTAGGCAATTTAATCACAAGTAGACCAATTCTTTTGGCAGGAAACTTGTTGTAATCACAAGTAGACAATCGATCCTTGGTGAGAATAGTCCATACATAGTCTCCCACATCAAACTTTACATTACGCCTCTTTTTAACGGCAGCTTGCTTATATTTGGGAATAGGCTGGGCCAAATTATCTTGCACATGCTTATGACCACCTTGCAAGCTGTCCATAAAATCTACTGCTTTGCCATGTAGTTTAGCCCTACTAGGAAATGGAAGCAGATCCAAAGGACTGATAAGAATGCAAGAATATACCATCTGAAAAGGACTAAAATCTTTGCTTCAATTGACAATATGATTATAGGCGAATGCTGCTTGACATAATTTTTGATTCCAAGTTTTCACTAATTTTTTATCCCAAGTTTTCACATGGTCAGCAACCAAACAACGTAACAAATTATCCAATGAAAAAGCGAGGTACCTCAATTAGCATAGTGGTAAGAAGGTTACTCCTGCGGCTCAAAGCATCAGCCACTCGATTGGTCACGCCGACTTTACATTTTACAACAAAAATAAAACACTGTAAATATGCCAGCAAGAAGCATGTCTTGCAGCCACCTTTTCCTATTAGTATACAAAACAAATTCTCATTGAAAGAGATAATAACACTAATGTTTGACAGCTAGAACGACTGCATAAAACTCGACATTATAAGTGTTTTAATGCAATTTGGCTCCCAATAACTTTTCGCTAAAGTATGTCATTGGCCTACCCTACTGGCTCAAAACTGCATTAATCCCTGCTTTAGAAGCATCATAATGTAACTCAAATGGTTGAGAAAATCTAGTTAAACTAATATTGTATTAGTAGCCAAACGTGTTTTAATAAGTTGAAATGTCTCCCATGCTTCATCTGTCTATTGAAATTTTCCTCCTAATACGTGGTTAGTTACAAGGGCCGTAATGCTATTGAAATGAGAAATAAAGCGCCTATAAAAGGAAGTAAGCTCATGAAAACTACGAATCGGAGTAATAGTTCATGGATGAGGCTATTCTTGAATTGCTTAAACCTTAGGCTCATCTACCTGCAATCCATCTCTTAAAACCACATAACCAAGGAACAACACCTCGCGCTCTATAAACACACACTTCTTTATAGCAGCATAAAACTTGTCCCTATGGAAAACACACAAAACTTCCTGTATCTCCCTCCACTACCTCCTCTTCTACTATGACATTATCAAGCACTAGATTCTCTCCAATTAAGGCATCCTCATCCTCATAGTCATCCGAGTCAATGAAGAAGGCTTTCTTTCCTGCATTATTTTTGTGTTCAGATTTTCGGTGGCCTATTTCTTCATACTCAAAACACTTTATTCGCCTGCCACCTGCTTTGCTGGATTAACCCATAATTGCCTCATCATTATTTCTTCCCATGCAGTTCGCTCCTCCTGTCCCTCCATGGCTCCTATCACTACAACTGTTATCACTGCTATTGCTCACTTTTGGTAAAGGAATTGTTAAAGGTACTAAGAGGTTGAGATATTTGTCCTTCCATTTGTACTACTACTCTTTGATGTACTACTGAAATGGATACAAGATCATAATCTCCCGACATACCCCATTCTATCTTCGATACCTTGGTGCCAATAATTAGTCAAATTGCATAGTTAGTCATCTACATATCAATTTTCTTGCTTTAAATTGTGTAATCGTTGATACATCAATCGCTAAAAATTGTAAGGCACGAACTCTACTCGGAGATGCTTCTTCATCTTTTCCCACATCATAATGTTTTATTTTCCTAGTCTATTTCAATTGTTGCCACCATGTCGTAGACCTAACATGTAGCCTAGTTGCCACCAACTGTACTCGTTTGTTCTCAAGCACTCCTTTAAATTTCAAAACTTTCTCAATTATGTCTAACCAAACTAGAAACTCCTCTGGCTATAAACTACCAAACTCAAGAATTTTGATTCGCATATCGGTCTCTTAACACCCCCTATCATCCTTCACAGGGGTTTTATTATCTGCATGGGATCTCTTCTACAAATTCATCATCACCCTATCATCATTAGAACTCGAATTTGGTTTCTCCAAATCAGAGTTTCTAGGCCTGTTTCGCCTGTCAAATTCATCAAATTTAATAGTTGCTCCATCTGCTGAGATAAATGATTAATTTGCTTATCCATTCATTGCTCTAACTGCATCACATAGTCTCGTTCATAAACTTCTTCTACCAGCAAATCATTATCAGGATTGCATCTGGGTTGCATGGCGATGTAAGAATGAATACAACACTGATAATACTCTGATGTAGAGAGAGCTGTATGTGAAAAAAAAATATGTGAAAGCGAGAAACAACCTTCTATAAGTCTATTGATTTACACACGCATACTAGATAAATAGGCATCCAAAATTCATTAATTTACAAAGGGAATATCAGAAATTTGAAAGGATAAATAGAGATACTCCCTCAAAAATATTATTAATTGAACCAAAAATACTTCATAAACTAAAAGGCATATAATTTATATAAGGAACTTAAATCCTACTCTAAATAGAAAGAAATTAACACATAAACGAAAATTTTTATTCTTGAAAATTTACTATTAATATCAAATTTGGAAAATATATATCAAAATAGGAATAAAAATCAAAACAGTTCTTAAAAAAAAAATTTCTGTAAAAAGATATTAAAATAATAAAACTTTTAAAAATGATAAAAAAAAATGTTTATTTGAAGGCCGAAATGATAAAAATTGCCCAAAAACATGTACATCGTAAGTAAAGTTTATGAGTTTAAATCATTGGCCTGTTTTTCATCGAACTACAGTCTTCAAATGTCAAAAATGCCACTTTTTAAACTTGCATGAAATTATACAATTGTCATCTTATTAAAACTTATGATTTCTCTCTCATTTGTCCATAAAAACTAGTCGCAAACTCATGCATTACGCAAATTTTTGTACAAATTTTTTTTAAATAATTACGAAAATTGTTATCTTATTTTTATTTTAGATATAAAAATATCTAAACAAATAATTTTTAAATTAATATTATTTAAATTATTTTATATTTTTATAATTTAATTTAGATAAATAATTAATTTTTATTTCTCTTAAATACTTTTTTATTGTATATATTTTATTTCTTTTATATTTTTTCTTTTTAATTAGTTATATTATAGTTTTTAATTAATTAATATAATACAATAATAATAGTATAGAGTTGTTAGTCACTTATTTATTAATATTAATTTAACAAATAATAAATGTTCGTCATAAATAATTTTTAGGATGAATTTGATAAATAATAAATACTCATCATATCAATCAATGAAAATATTTAGTTCATTGATAAATATGTCTAATAAGTTGTCATTTTAAATGTTACACTCTCACCAAATTCATACAAAATTTAGTTATAATTATAATTGCTAAAATTTAAATAAATCATTTGTTTCCTATAAATTCAAAAAAAAAAAAATAAATCAGTTAAATTATATTTGACTGTTTAAAATAAATCAAATATTTCACTTTGTTAAAAATTATTTTGCAACTAATGATTGTCATGTTAAAAGACAATTAACTTACATTTACCATTAAATTCAAGTATCGATATATAGACCAAAATATAATATGTTTTTAAAAATGCAATTACACTTACAAGAATAATGTATTAAGAAGTTACTTAAATAAAAAGTATGTTGATGAATCAATGAATGAATGAATCAAAGATTAATTAATGCAACATACAAATCAATAAATGAATGGATTAATGAATGAATGAATCAACTCTTTGTCATGTTACTTAAACAAAGCCAAACTCAACAAAATTTTGTCTTACATTTACCATGAAATTCAAGTATCAATATATAGACAAAAAAGTAATATGTTTTAAAAATGCAGTTACATTTACAAGAATTAATGTACTAAGAAGTTACTTAAATAAAAAGGATGTTAATGAATCAAAAATTAATTAATACAACATTTCAAATCAATAAATGAATGGATTAATGAATAAATGAACCAACTCTTTGACATATGACTTAAATAAAGCCAAATTCAAAAAAATTTTGTGACATCAACGTGTTGGCTTATTTTTGCTTTGGCTTTATATATATATATATATATATATATTGCTTGGCACTAATGGCATGCATACCTTTTAGGAGGATGTATTTAATTAATATTTTTATAGACTTTTTTAAGTGAATAGTTTTTATAGAGTTTATAGATTTTTTAATGATTTTCATGGAGTTTATAAATTTATAAAGGACTTTCGAAGACTTTTTTTTCAAAGTCTACAAAAGTCTTGAAAATTCTTGAAAATATGTGAAAGAGAAGTTTTTAGATGTTTTAAACTAAAAAGTCATTCAAAATCTATAAAAGTTTATCACTTTTAAAAGTTAATAACTTTTTAAATAATGATAAACTTTTATGGACTTTACAAAAGTTGTAATTGAATACACTTAGATTTTTATAAACTTAAAAATCTTTATTGAATACCTCTTGATTTTTGTAGACTTTTTTAAAGTTCTTAAAAGTTGTTATTAAATACCACTTGACTTTTAAATAGTCTTTAAAAGTTATTATTTGATATCTCCATATTTTTAAAATCCATAAAATTTTTTATTTCTCCGAATTTAATACACCTTATTTATATTGACACATATTGACAAGTAAATAATAACCAATGCTGATTGGATAAAGACACTAATCTTTGCCGTTCTCCCACTAAATGTATTGACTAATGCACCTCCAACATTAAGTGCTCAATTGGCGCATGTACTTTCCTCAATTATGGACTATGCAAGACTTTGATCAGAAATAATGCCACAACGAAAAATGATAAGAAGAAGAAAAAAAAAAAAAAAACAACGAGTAGGGAATCCTTTGACCTCTCTGTGTTGGAAACAATCAATCATTACGAAATCATCGTAACAGTTACTAATGGAAGGAACTTGTCTTCACCAATTGCATGTCCTTCTATTTTGGTTTTTATGCATGTGAACTACAACTACTACTACTTCAAGTACTAGTAATGTGACAAAGCTTAGAGTCATCAAGTACATAAAGGGGGAGAAAGAAGCTCTTCTTAAGATTAAAAAAAAAAAAAAATGGCATTGTGGATATGTTTAATCTACTTTATTCATGGGTTAAAGAGGAAGACTGCTGTAATTGGAGAGGAGATTCGTGCAATGAAAAAGTCCGGCCACATTTATGGGCTCAGCATCCTCTCATGAATACTTAATCTTAGCTCTGCTGGGTTCGGTTTGTCACCTTTCCAAGGAGAGATAGGCTCTTCAATAACTGATATGATACTTGACATATATGGACCAGCGCTTGTTCCAAGGAAGTGGAAACCCCATACCAAAATTCACTGATTCTTTGAAAAACTTGAGATATTTGAACTTTTTTGGGTATTTTTTTCATGGACATAGAGCCATCTTCTTATCTTTCTACTATGAGAATAACGGTAGAATAATGAATTATTTATATGTGTTAATAATGAATAAGTCCAATGCGAAAAGAAATCAAAAAATGTTGATGCTTTGAAAAGTTTGATTTATTCCAATAAGAATCAGTTTGACTTATTTTTACTAGAAAGTCTATAGTTCAAATCTGTATAGCACTAAAAAATTTAAAAAAATTAAAAGTTCAAAGACAAATAAAAATTTTATTTTTATTCCTTCATTATTTGTTATTTACTTGTGAGAAATTACTTACTTTTTAGTTTGAGTCATTGAACAAAAATAATTCTTATAAGTTTGCTCATAAGAAACATTTAGGACAATAGAAACTGAAACTGAAAAAAACAAATTTTCGTAAATAGATACATTTCTGTAGGTAGATTTAAATCAATATATTTATTTTCTAATCTTGTCTAAACAAATCAAAATTTATTTATTCTTTTTCATTTGTCAATTAATTACATATGAAATATCTTCTTCTTTTTTTTTTCCCAATCAAAGAGTTTATAATATTATATTTATAATATTAATATTCTATTTTTATTATATTATTTATATTTATGTTTATTTTATTACATCTTTATTATATCTTTTATATATATATATATATATATAATAATAATAATAATAATTTTCTGTCCAAAATATTTACAGATTATTTTTAAATTTTAAAAAGAACTAATATTGTGAATCAATAGATATAATTAATTATTGTTTCAGACTCAATTTTAAACGAGTATTTATCATTTGTTTAGTAATTCTATTGATAATATAAATATTTTTGACAAGTAACTATATAATATATTTTATTTCACCATATGACAAGTAATCTAATAATTAAATATTTAGTTTACTTAGTTAATAAAAAATATAAAAATTTTAATAACATAGAAACTTTTTCACATAAAAATAATTTAAGAAATTCAACAATATAGAAAATTCTACATTTAAAAATAATTTAAAAAATTTAATAATATAAAAAAGTTTTCATATTAGCTCTCTTTAAGATTAAAAAAATAATAAGCATTCATTTTTATATATAATAAAAGAACAAATTAAAAATTAAAGAAAAAAGTCAACAAAAGAAAAAAAGTGAGACTATATATTTTTTTTATTTTCGATCAAAATAATTATACTATTATTAAAACTTATTATACTAATTTAATTATAAATCTTTATTTTTACTATTTTATTTATTTAAAAGATCTAATTAGATAATAACTTTATAAAATAATAATATATTACAAATAATGATAAATTTTAATTATTATTAGTATACTAGTTTTAATTGTTCAATTAATTAATTATTTGATTAAATAAATATTAAATTTATTTAAAATTTATTATTATAATCATACCGTGCAAAGCTTTGTTCATTATTAATTCCTCACTAATTTTTTCTTTGAGCCAAATTCCACTTTTGTTGTAACATTCAATTCTGTTAACATAAACTTGCTAAACCAGAGCTCTCTCTCTCTCTTAAAAAAAAAAAAAAAAAGGCTCAACCAGTTATTCCTTCTTTTGTCAAATTTCCTCATCCAATTTTCAAAGTACCATCTCCATTATTGCAAACTCGAGTCAAGTCGGTTGATTTTATTCAACCCACCAGCCATTGCATTGGAAATGTATTGACTATGCTGTTTCTATGAATGCATTGACTAATGCACCTAATTACGTGCTCAACAGCGAGTAGGGAACACTTTGATCTCTCTGTGTGTTGCAGTCATTACTAAATCATCATAACAGTTACTAAAGGAAGGAACTTGTCTCCACCGATTGCATGTCCTTCTTCTACTTTGGTTTCTATGCATGAGAACTACTGCTAACACTTTTAAGTAATAATAATGCGACAGAGTTCAGAGACGTCAAATGCATAAAGAAGGAGAAAGAAGCTCTTCTTAAGATTAAAGATGGCCTTGTGGATACGTTTAATCAGCCTTCTTCATGGGTTAAAGAAGAAGACTGCTGTAATTGGAGAGGAGTTTCATGCAACGAAAAATCCGGCCATGTTTATGGGCTCAGCCTCCGCTCTAGAATCCTTAATCCCAGCCATGTTGGGTTCAGTTTCTTCCCTTTCCAAGGGGAGATAAGCTCTTCAATAACTGAGCTACGATACTTGACATACTTGGACCTAAGCTTTTTCTAGGGAAGTGGAAATTCCATACCACAATTCATTGGTTCTTTGAAAAACTTGAGATATCTGAACTTTTCCAGGTGTCTTTTTTCCTGGACAATTCCTGATCAATTTGGAAACCTTACCAGATTGGTTTCTCTTGAACTTAGACAGAATTTATTTCACAAAGTTGAAAGTCTCATGTTTCTTTCTCATTTTCCTGCATTAAAGCATCTTGACATGAGTTTCGACAGTCTTAGTCGGGCAATAAATTGGTCGCAAGCAATCAGTATGTTCCCTTCTCTGATCAACTTGCATTTGAGCCATTGCCATCTTTCTCTGGCGATTCCTCCATCTCTATCTCTCACCAATTCCTCCAAGTTTCTCGCAGTCATTGATCTTTATAATGGCAGTTTAACATCTTCAATCTTTCCTTGGCTTTTTAACTTTAATAATAGCCTTATTTCTCTAGACCTTAGCCTAAGCCTGTTACAAGACCCAATTCCAGAAGCTTTTGGAGAAATTAATGATTGCGCTTAAACATCTTGATCTTTTTTATAATGGTATTGAAGGTGAGATTCCAAAATCGTTTGGAAATCTTTCCAGTTTGGAAACATTGGATTCGTCTTGGAATAATCTGACAGGAAATTTACCTGATATGATAAATGTTTCCTTCATCACAGAGTTGCATCTTTCCATGAATAGAGTAAATTATAGTCTGTCCGAAAGTATAGACCTTCTTTCCAATCTTGAAGTTTTGGATCTCTCATCAAATTCAATGAGTGGTGTTACTCAGAAATTCACTTTTCAAGCCTCTCCAAATTATGGAAATTGGACTTTTCGATAATTCATACACTTTGACCTTCAGCTCTAATCACTTTAAAAATGAGATCATACATTTTGGGTCTTCATTTTCCACAATGGCTACATACACAAAGGAGAATCATTCACCTTGATATCTCTAATACAAGTATTTCAGATCGCATCAGTGATTGGTTTTGGAAACTTCCTCCGACACTGAGGTACTTGAATCTCTCCTGCAACCTAATTAGTGGTGAAGTTCAAAAATTGTCATTAATACTTGGTGAGTTTCCTGTAATTGACATAAGTTCGAACAGCTTTCATGGCGCAATACCATTGCTTCAACCTGATATAATACTGTTGAATCTCGCCAAAAATATGTTGTCTGGAACATTATCCAACTTGTGTTCAATATCAGGTAAATCGCCGACCTTTCTTGACCTTTCTGATAACTCTTTCTCAGGACATCTTCCCGATTGTTGGATGCATTGGAAATGGTTGATTGTCACTAATTTGGCGAACAATAACTTTTCTGTTACCATCCCTGCCTTATTTAAGCTATATTCAATTACTACATTGTAGTTAAGAAATAACAATTTTTCTGGGCAGTTGTCCCCTGCCCTTGGTAATTGTAAATTTTTAAGACTCTTAGACCTTGGGGAGAAAAGATTTTCTAGCAGAATACCAGCATTGCTAGGGGATCTTCCAAAACTGATTGTTCTTCGACCAAGATCAAACCACTTTTATGGAACTATACCTTTGCATCTATGCCATCTAACTCATATTTGAATATTGGATTTCTCCCATAACAACGAATCAGGAAGCAGTCCTCACTGCCTAAGTAATTTCACTACCATGGCACAAAAGGGTGGTACAAATGAAACCTTGCCCTACGCTTATTATTCTTATCCTTCTGATGAATTGGATGAATATTCAGGGACCACCATTGTGGGATATACACAAAGTATAATAGTTGCATGGAAAGGAATCGAGCTTGAGTATGGGAAAACTCTTCGCCTTGTTAAGTGCATTGATCTTTCAAGTAATAACTTGAGTGGAAATATTCCTAATGAAATGGCAACCCTTGTAGGATTGATTTCCCTAAATTTATCCCATAACCAGTTAGGTGGAGTCATTCAATTTATCCCATAACCAGTTAGGTGGAGTCATTCCTCAAAGAATCGGAAACTTAAGTTCATTAGAATCTCTTGATCTGCCAGTAAACCATCTTTCTAGTAAACTTCCTGAGGCTTTAGTGACTTTAATTTTCTGAGTTACCTAAACTTGTCGGATAACAAATTTGTGGGCAAAATTCCAACAAGTACTCAACTTCACAGCTTTGTTTAATCACTAACATCTTAATTTTTATTGCTCATTCAATATTTATAACTTAAATATTAGATAATAAAAAATGAGATTGTTAATTGAGAATCTAAAAAATTAATTACATTTAATTAACATTGAAATTTATGTTAAAATACGATTTGGATTATTTTTACATCTTAAAATATACGACTTGCAGTTAAATGTGAAAAATATAAAGTTACATAAAAAAGCTAACTAAAGTATGATTATCCCTAAAGAATTAAAATCTAATCAATAAATCTACATTTTCAATCATTTTACTTCTATATGATTTCAGTAATCTATAAATTTATATTGCTAATAATGTTTTTCAATGATGTTTTTGTTCATACCCTTTAAAAAATGGTTAATCTTCATTTTTTCGATAAAATAATATCACAATTTTATTTAAAATTAACCAAAAAAAAAAAAACAAAGACCTGTTATGTATATGTTATTCATGTAGACAAAATTATTTCCAACATGTCTTTCATATTTGAGACTAGTAATTTACAAGATTATAGCATATAAAAAATCTATTATATATTTTTTTAATTTACTCATAAGATATAAAAGTTTATTTCACTTAAAGCTAAGAAATCAAAATATGTGAAACATGGAAAAAAAAATTGATAAAAATCATGTTACATACTTTGTGCGCTCATAATGAGGCAAAGACATAAAAATGAAATCGAGGTATATTTTAATTGAAAGTGATGAGTATTAATGATAATTATTGGATAATTCATTTTAATAATTTTTTTCTTTTAGTTTATAAGAGTAACGGGCTAAAATAATATTATAGAACATGCAACAGGAGATCGACCTCTCATGTAGGAGTGATAATTTGTGTCGTGTTGTGTCTAATCATGTCGTATCAAGACGCGTGTATAATAAAAAAAAAAATACTCAATCCGAATAGGACCCATTTAATTAATTATGTCAAAATATTCAATACTAACACGAACATGTTTATGAAGCAAGTTACACGATATGACCCGTATAACTCGTTTAATTAATCATGTTATTAACGTGTCATTATACGAAAATACATATTTAACCAACAAATATATTAAAAAACTAAAAAATATTTATATATTAAGAAAATAGAAACTAAATTTTAAAAATCTAAGTGAATATAAAGTTGAATTTAAAGATATTTTCTTATATATAAATATATTATTTAAATTATGTTTAAATGTGTATATTTGTGTTGTGTATTACATGTTAATTCATTAACTCAATTACATGTAAATTGTCTATTGCGAATTCGGCAAGTCAATATGTTTAGCCATAAACGAGTTGATCTATTTATGTTAAACTCAAACTTATTTAATTACGTGTCATATTGTGTCGTCTAATCAAATAATGTTAAAAATTGTCAATCCTACTCCCATGCTACACTTTTAACATCATGCTATGCTTGCATGTGCATAATGCATTATACTAAATGAATATATATTAGTCATTTTAAGGAACGTTTGATTGCCAAAATTTAACATCTTTATTTGAAATCCTTTGCCTAAAAAAGTTTTGGGTAATTGATTTCAGAAATGTAAAATTTTTGTGTTTGGTTGATATAAAATTTTTTAAGGAATTCAAAATTAATATGTTCAGTGTATACATAAGATAGTTTAAAGAAATGAACTTAGATTACTATCATACCCCTAAACAATCACCTATTTTTATTTAATTAATCTATACAAAAAAGTCTATATAATGAAATTTATTATAGTGATCAATTCAATATGAAATATATTTAAATATAATAATATTATAATATATAATAAGTATAATATTATTAAATAATATAATTCAATGTAACTTATAATTGAAATTAATATAAAATAAAATAAAATAATAATATATCATAGTATAATAATATATTATAATATAATTCATTAATATTATTCAAAATTCTAAATAGTTATAAATTTATCATAGTTATCAATCTAATATGAAATATAAATGTTATTCAACAGTACTAAATAATTATTCTCTTATCTTAGAAAGTGTTTAAAAACTATAATACACTAATAATTCAAAATATATAGTCTATGAAAATAAAAATTTAAGAAAATTTAAAAATGACTTAATTACTCAATAAATTAATGAAAGACTATAGTTTTTTTTTATATACTTTAATAATCATTTTAATTAAAATTGAATGATAACCTTTATTTTTTTTTATTTGGATTAAGATTGTGTTTAAATAAATATATAAATTTCAATTTAGTATATATATATATATTACATTAATTAAGATATTTTTGTTAATATATAACTATATAATTTTTAATAGTATGAGAAAATAACTTTCTCACTCTTGAAATGAAAAAGTAAGAATGAGTCACACATTTAGGAATGTTTTTTCTCAAGATATATCATTTTCATGGCGAACAAATACCAAAATTCACTGTTTATGAGTTACTTTAGCTTGAGATTCCAGCAACCAAATGCCTACATATAGTTAATGAAATCATAAGTACAATATTTATTCAACTGAAAATTAATTAATAAATCATTACTCTACTATAGCATGTTAATCGTCCGACACATAAGGCCAAACTACAACAGGGCTCCTCACTGTGTGAACTCCATTCTCTTCTGTCCAAACAATAGAACCAACCCCATTGTTCCAGTTCTTGTATTTGTACCTTATAGTCAGAGTATAACTCTGCTTATCATGTTTCTTTCCAAAAACCAATGTCGAAGGTGACACAGTAATTGATGAACGCTTAGGTGCAATAACATTAGCTTTGTAAGTTGCAGCGCCTTCTCCCACATTTGTCAGAGTTCTTTTAAATTTATGGATTACAACTGATTTTTCGTTCTTGTGCAGAGCAATAAAGGATGGGTAATTGAGATCAGCAGAAGGGTTAGAACAATTGTAATGGTTTGATCTAGTGATGACCACAATTTGGTTTTTGGTGTAGTTCATTGAGCACAGGAGATTTATGTAGTCTTGCGGTGCGGCATCATAAATTAGACCAGGGTCTAGTGCTTGATTAGGATCAATGTGGCCAGCTCCCATGGCTAAAGGAGATGCCGATTCCAGATTGTTGCCATTATCCCTGATAGGATTTTGAGTGTTATCTAATGGGTTTGCAGTAGTCATTATGGCAGACCGAATAGCCGCAGGACTCCATTCCGGATGGGCAGCTTTGAGGAGAGCAGCAACCCCAGACGCATGAGGACATGCCATCGATGTTCCAGAGATCATATTGAATTCACTAGGCAAGAATATGTTAGACCCAATTTGAGCTGAAAAGCTATCTGGAGTCCAAGCGGCTAAAACTTTTGTCCCAGGTGCCATTATATCTGGTTTTAAGATGGCAGGAACGAACCGTGAGGGACCTCTTGAAGAGTAAGAGGCTGCAGCTGGTGCCCTCGAACCCATAATGGTTTCCTGGAATTTCATGCTAACCAAAGGGAACTTATCAGAAGTGGCATATTTGATAACTGCACGTGCATCTCTGGGGCTAATCACAATCGAAGGACTATAAAGGCTTCCTGATTCCAGAAGCCGGAAATAATTTTTTCCAACGAAAATAGCACCATATACATCTGGTGAGGCTGCAATAACATCCCTCTGAAAAGAGATATCCCCGATATCGTCACACAAGATGATGGCCCTTTCTGTTTCAAATTGAGATAGCAATTCAGTGGAATTGCATGCTGAGAAGTTCTTGTTGTAAACCAATTGAACATTACGAACAATTGCATTAGCTGGAAAACAACTCCATCCGGTTACGGTTTTGCGATTCCCCAGTGTTAAAGACCCAGAAAATGAGCGATCAATAGTACCAGCAGCAACAGTCAAAGCCCATGGGATGGCGTTATGCACCCTCCCAAAGTCTGGCCCTCTATTTCCTGCTGAAGTTGACACTACCACACCCTTTTCCGCCGCTGCAAATGCGGCTATGGCAACAGGATCCTCATATAGTGGCACATGACGAAAGCCCATGGAGATAGATAACACATCAACACCATCAGCAATAGCTTGGTCGATACCAGCCAGAACATCAGAGGCGGCGCTACCCTCTTTCCACAGGACCTTGTACGCGGCTACTCTAGATCTTGGCGCCACACCTCTAGCTGTACCGGTAGCATACCCAAAATATGTTGCATCCTTGACATAGTTACCAGCAGCCGTAGACGAAGTGTGGGTTCCATGCCCGTCAGTGTCCCTAGCAGAATTCATTGTAATTTTAGTCCCAGGATTTGCAGCTGAAACTCCTTTGTTAAAATATCTAGCGCCAATAAGCTTTGAGTTACACATGGAGGAGTTGAATTCTTCTCCTTCCTCACAAATTCCTTTCCATCTAGCTGGAACTGGAGTCATACCATCATCTTTGTAGCTCAAGCTCTCTGGCCAAACCCCACTATCAATGACTCCAATGATAACATCTTTGCCATAATTGGAAGCAGGCCACAGGCCGGTGGATGGGTTGAGGCCAAGGAATTTGTAAGTATGGGTAGTATCAACTGTGGCCTGCTTGTCTTTGTAGGCATGGACAAATCCTGGATGTTCCTTAAGAGTGTCGAGTTCTTTAGGTGATAGAACAGTAGCAAAACCATGAGCAACATTACTGTAAGAGTAAACAAGTGATGGTGCAGGTGAGGCCATGGAGTCTGCAGATTTCAGGGAATTAATGGTGGAGGCGTACCAATGATGATGGCTAGTGAAGGTTGTGGGCATGGCAGACTTGTCCATGTGGACTATATATGTTGCTCTGTCTACTGAAGTTGAAGCAGCGAACAAAGCGAAGATGCAAGGCCATGAAAGAACGAAAAGGAAAAGGGAAAGAGTCTTCATGTTTTCTGTTTTCTATGTGTCTGCTTTTGTTAAGTGGCTCTTCACCAGCTATGTGTGTGTGTCTATATATATATATATATATAGTGCTTATTTAAATGGATAAAACAGGAAGCAACCAAAAATCTGGTCTTGTTTGTCTGCTAGGCCGACACTCATAATGTGAGAGAACTAAATGTAACAGATGTATTTTAAAACCTGATGGGTCGAAGAGATGATGGATTTAAAACTTTTTTGATATATATTCCTATTTTCAAACTTGGTCGACTCGAATTCACCTCCAAACGATTGGAACGATCTAAATATAAAATGATTCAAAATTTTTCATATTAAATTCGATTGGATTTTAATATAATTCATGGATCAATCCAAATTAATATGATTTGCGGCTGACTCTAATAACTTGATTTAAATTATTAAACATATTTAAATTTTATTTTAAAATTAAAAAAATATTTCTTTATTTTCAAAATTACAATTATGACTGATTCAATTTGAGACCCAAAAATAACTTGAACTCCTTTCTATATCTTGACTTCATGATCTAATCTAAATCCGTCTAAAAAGACATAATTTGAAAATGAGCCCACTCGGAGTTAACTTGATCGAACCTATCTGATTCGACTTTTTTGCCACTCTACCTATCATGTTTCAGAGAGAAGGGAAAAACAATGAAATGAAACTATGGTTAATAAAATAATGGCCTAGCCATCATTCCATTCTATTTCTTTGCCGTACAGTCCAGTAAACAAAAACAATGAACTGGTTAATTTCAGTAGTAGTTGGGAAAGAAAATTAGAAGAGGAATATCCAACAGAAAGCAAAATGACATGGATATGAATGGTAATACTGGAAGTGAGGCTGATAATGCTACTGCTGGAGTTATATTCATGGATATGGCAGCGAATGAAGATGCTGCAAGAGAACATTGGAAGGGGTAGAATGCTTCTGCTTTCACAATTAATGGTAGTGGAACAGAGAATATATTTGTTAGATTTTCAGTATTGAATGTAATAACATTGAACAGGCAAATATTTGCAGTAAAGCATCGAATAAGCGCTGTTGAATTTAGGGTGTAAATTTGATTAAAAAAATAAAATTTTTTTATTTTATTTCTTACTTTTAAGAGGTCAAACTATATATATATATATATATAATCACATCAGCAATATATAACTTTTGAGAATTTAATTTTATAATCAAGATAATTATTTATATGTTTAACAAATAACATTTAGATCCGAATTTTTGAACTTAAATTTAAATTAAATATATATTAGTGTTACAAGATAGAGAGAAATTTAGTATATATATAAAAGAGAGAATCAGACTCACTTATTATGGGTCATATTAGATTAAATATATATTTAATTATTTTTTATATCGATCCACTAAAATGTTTCAAACTCATAATTTCATAATGATTATATGACACTCCACATGCCTCTAACGCTGTTATCATTCCGTTTCCATAAATCAAATAAATCTACAATTAGTAATTAATCTATAAAATTCTATTGAAAAGTAAGAGTAAAGAAAAATAATATAATTTTGATAATTGTTTCACACATAAAAATTGGAAAAAGATAATATCATATCTAGTTCTGATATAACAATACATCAAAATATACAACATATAAAAAGTAAAATCTATCTATAATATTTTCCAATCAAAATATTTAAGCACTTGCAATTGTAATTCAATGAAAACATGCTCAATTTAATAACTATTAAAATCATAAATTGATTTTAATGGTTTTTAAATAAACATGATAATTTGAATGTCATTGATAAGTTAAAGTTAATTATAAAAACAAATTTGAAAATTCAGAAATTTAATAAAAAAATAAAACTTTGACAAAAATGAATAAACTTGCATGGATAAAGAATATATAATTCTCAAAAAGGATAATAAAAGTAAAATAAAAACTCACATATATATTAAATTTGTATCTATAAAAATATAAAAGTAACATATCTAATATTTAAATAAATTTTTTTAAGTTTCAATAATTATTTTTTTACTAATATTTAAATATTATCACCAACTTTATAGTTCCAATAATAACTATACTTTATTAATGTTGATAAAATAAAAAAAAATAAATAGAGGTATTTTAGTAAGAAAATAATTAAAATACACTAAATAATTATAATTAAATAATTGTCTTAATTCCCATGAAAATAAAATTTTGTCAATCATTTTGAGATTAAGAGAGTATATAAATCGACCTAGACCTGAAATAATTTATTAAAAAAATAAAATGCACACAAAATCTTTAAATCTAAAAAAATTTAAATAATTTTAAAAAATAAAAATTTACATATTATTTAAGAAAATTAATGATAAAATAGAAAATTTTAAAAAAACTAATTTCTAATCAAATTGGTCAAAATTAATTCTTAAAAATTGTCTAACTAAAAAATTTAAATGAGAGCAAAAGAGACAAAAACAAGATGGGCGGCTAGGGTTCTTTTAGATGTTTATTATTATTAATTCATAATTATAATGTCACTTTCTTACATAGATAATGTTGGACAGCGCAAATGATTATTCTAAAAAAATATTCGATCCCATGAACCGTGAGCTATTAGCTGTAGTGGTCGGATGAGCTGTGAGCAATTAACTGTACAAAAATGGTATGGGATCAACTTGATCTTTAATTAATGGGCACCAATAGTACGCAAGAACAATAATATTTTTATAAGTATTGGAGAGAATTTATAAATAATGAAGGGAAATAAGATATTATGACCCTCCATACACTAATTTTCTTATTTTTCACATGAATTTCTTTTTTTTTTTTAAGTTAATTTCCTCAATTGTTATACAATTTTCAATTTTTTTATTATTTATGAGCAATAATTAATAATATTTTATTTTTTAAGAATATTAAAAATTAAAATCAATAGAAAATTCTAATAATTTTAATAAGTAGACGAAACCAAAGTATGCAAAATTGAAGATTTTTCTAATTTTTAAAGTTTTTCAAAAAATTCTTGTAATTTTAGAATTCTAATAAATATATGAAATCAAAATTTTTTCTATTCTTTCGTGTTTTTTTAAGAATTTAGTCATTAGGGTATTATAAGTATCAATTTGATAGAATTATTGTCTAATTTCAAAGAAAATTATAATAATTATAGAAAATTAGATATTTTTCTAATTTTTAGTGTTGATTAAGAAAATTCTAATAATTTTATGAATTCTAGTAAATATACAAAATTATAAATTTTTCTAATTTTTAGTGTTTATTAAGAAATTTTAATAATTTTAAGAATTGAAAAAATTATGTGAATTCATAGAATTTCATATTGTTGAAGTGTTTTTCTAATAATTTAAGTGATTAGAGCATTGCGACCAACAATTTAATAGACTTTTGTTTGATCGTGAATAAAATTATAATAATTATATTAAATCAATGACTTTTTTTATCTATTAAGAAAATTTTAATAATTTTAAAAATTATAATAATTATTTTAAGAAAATTATAATAATTTTAAGAATGCTAATAATTATATGAATTCAGATATTTTCTAATTTTAAGTATATATTAAGAAAATTGTAATAATTTTAAGACTTTAAAAAATTATATGAATTTATAGACTCTCATATTGTTGAAGTATTTTTCTAATAATTTAAGCAATTAGGGTATCGTGAGTATCATTCTAATAGAATAATTTTAAGAATTCTAATAAGTATATAAAATGAAAGATTTTTCTAATTATTAGTGTTTATTAGGAAAATTTCAATAATTTTAATAATTCTAATAAGCATACGAAATCATTTTTTTTTAATTTTTAGTTTTTTTAAAAACATTTAGTTAATTAGAGCATCATGAGTAGTAATTTGATAAAATTATTGTCTGATCTCAAAGAAAATTATAATTATATGAAATATGAGATTTTTCTAATTTTTAGTGTTGATTAAGAAAATTGTAATAAGCATACCAGATCAAAGAAAATTCTAATAATCTTTAGTTTTTTTTTTATGAATTTAGTCAATTAAAACATCGCGAGTCTGAATCCAATACAATTTTAGTGTTTATTAAAAAAATTCTTATAATTTTAAGAATTAAAAAAATTATACGAATTCGAAGTTTTTCATATTCTTAAAGTTTTTTTCTAATAATCTAAGTGATTTGCGATAGAATTTTATCCGATCGCAAAAAAATTATAATAATTACATGAAATCGGTGATTTTCTTAATTTTAAGTGTATTAAAAACTATTATAATTTTAAGGATTATAATAAGTATATGAAATCAGATATTTTTCTAATTTTTTGTGTTTATTAAGAAAATTTTAATAATGTTAGGAATTCAAAAAAATTATATGAATTTAGATATTTTCATATTCTTAAAGCGTTTTTCTAACAATTTAAGCGATTAGGGAAAGCATGAGTATCAATCCAATATAATTTATTCTAGTCACAAAAAAAATTATAATAATTATACAAAATCAGAGATTTTTTTAAAATTTCTATTTATTAAAAAAAATTATAATAATTTTAAGAATTATAATAATTATATTAAGAAAATTATAATAATTTTAAAAAATCTATTAATTATACAAAATCAAAATTTTTTCTAATTTTAAGTGTATATTAACAAAATTCTAATAATTTTAAGATTTCAAAAAATTATACAAATTTGTGAGTATTAATCTGATAAAATAGTTTTAAGAATTCTAATAATTATACGAAAACGTAGATTTTTATAATTTTTAGTGTTTATTAAGAAAATTCTAATAATTTTAAGAATTCTAATAAGTACACAAAATGAAAAATTTTTCTAATTTTTAGTGTTTTTTAAGAATTTAGCGAGTAGAGTATTGCAAATATAAATTTCATAGAGTTATTGTTCGGTCTCAAAGAAAATTATAATAATTATATGAAATCGAAGATTTTTTTTCTAATTTTAGTAATTTTAAGAAAATTCTAATAATTTTAAAAATTTGAATAAGCATATAAAATCAAAGAAAAATCTAATCTTTAGTGTTTTTCAAAAATTTAATTGATTAGAATATCAGAAGTAGCAATTCAATAAAATTATTATACAACAATGAAGAAAATTATAATAATTATATAAAATCAGTGACTGTTCTAATTTTTTAAAGAAAATTTTAATAGTTTTATGAATCATAATAAGTGTATGAAATCAAAGATTTTTCTAATTTTGAGTATTTTTTAAGATGTTAGTCCATTAAAAAAAATCGTAAGATGCAATCCAATAGAATTATTATTTGGTCGCAAAGGAAATTATAATAATTATATGAAATTAAAAATTTTTCTAATTTTTTTTGTTTATTAAGAGAATTCTAATAATTTTAAGAATTCTAATAAGTATATGAAATAAGAGATTTTTTTTAATTTTAGTATTTATTAAGCAAATTTTAATAATTTTAAGAATTCTAATTCTATTAACTTATAAAATCAACAATTTTTCTAATTTTTAGTAGTTTTTAATAATTTAATCGATTTCATATACTTTATTGCAAAATCTATTTTGATTTTGTGGTTTTTTAGTGTTTTTAATAATAATAATAATAATTTAGTGTTTTTAATAATGATTTATTACAAAATCGATTTCGATTTTGTAAATAATATTTATTCAATCTTCATTTTCTTAATTTTCTTTATTTATTGATGTTCAATTTCCTTGATAGATGAAATGAGTTTTGAAGGTCCTCCATTTTTCTTCAAAGATAAATGATGATTATATGTTTCATGAGTCTCATCATTTGAATTATATAACTTATAGATATTCTTACTATACCAATTATTTTAGGTGCACATACATATCATGAATTGTAAATCTTAAGTTCAATACCTTCAAACATAATATAAAATTTTTTCTCTTTTTTATTTTCTTATTATTAATGGTCGTTCATTTCAATGATAATAAGATGCATAATATGAAAGAAAGATATAATTCATTCAAGAGATTATTATGTTTATGAATAGTGTATTTGCATGAAGTGGGAATAAGATGGAGAAAAGTGAGTAGAAGATATTAACCTTTTTTAAGAAGAAAAAATAAGTTGATATATTAGTGAAAAAGTAAATAATATTATAGTTGAGTATATAGGAACTCTAAATGTAATAAATGATTTATGTAGAGAATTACAAATTGAAATTAAATGCATAAATGATATGTATGAGGAATTACAAATTCAAATTTTAAATTTTAAATTTCAAACTTAAAATAAAAAATTTAAAATTTATCAAGGGACAATGTTGTCAATATAAGTTAAATTTTATGCTAAAATTATTTATTTATCTCTATTAATCCGAATCAACTTGATTCTGAAGCACTACTCTTAACTGTACTGATAAAGATAGGAGACTGTAATTGAGATTGATGCATATTTTTAACAAAAGCTGTGCATTTTCATAAATCCCATTTAATTTTCAAAGCAATTACAACAACCATTGTCTTTAATAAACAACCAACAACCACCGAGGCTTTGGGCTGGTGGTGGCCTTGATAGAAGAGACATGGATTCGAGTTCCTCTTGTATCATTGAAATGTTTTTTAATACTAATTTTTAATTTTTGCATTCGATTATGATGCGTTTTAATCAACACATCCGATTGTGATGCACTCTAACTAGTAATTACCTCCCTTTCTGTTAACAAATTAACCATGGTATTTGATAAAAAAAAATCAATCAACAATTTAGAGATGGCAATCAGTTTTAAATAAATTTATATCAAATTATTTTGAATTATGAATATATTAATACATCAAAAAAATTTTGAGTTATTTTTGAGTTACAAATAAAACCATATTATTCATAATTTTAATATTTTAAAAATACATATTATTTACTTTTTAAATAATTTAAATTAAAATTACATTTAAAATTAAAATTAAATTAGATATTTATCGCTTTTCAAGTCATTTATCAGGTCAACAAATCATGTTGGGCTCCAAAATTTTAAATCATTTTGATTTTTTAAATTTGAATAATATTTTTTAGGTAAATTTGGATAAGACAAATATATATATATATAACTAAATGTAGAAAGTTAATAAAAAAATTACACAAAAACCCTAGTAATCTTTCCTTTTTACTTTTTCTCTCAAAACACTTTTCTTTGCTCATTCTCTAAGGTTACTGTTAGCTCCATCGCTGATGGTAGTCCATTATTTCATTATTTTCTTTAATTTTTTTTATCTATTTTCATCTTAATAAATACAAATGTGTATTAATTTTACAGATTTCATTATTGATAATCTCGTATTTGATATTTTATGAATAAAAATTATTCTCTTTCATCTAAAAAAAAAGGTATGCATTGAGAAACTATAATATGTCTAAATTTTATTATTTGGTTAGTGTATAGTTATTTATGTTGAAACTTTTAAGTATCTTTTATAATTTGTATTTAAAAAGAAGTTAGGTATAAAAAAGTACGTATAATTACTATTACTTTATGATTAAAAAAATCAATATATTCCTTTGTTTTGATTTGTTAAAATGTTTTTCAAATAACAATACGTTGCTTCTTTCCATATATATATATATATACACACACACACACACCTCACCATTTTAGATCATTATCTTAGTACATGTTGCGTACTCCTCCTTATATGCTATTTGTTTTCATCACCATTGTCTTCTTATGGTCCTTTCTCCGATCTTGATGAACAAAGCAAGAAAAGTAAATAAATTCTCCCATTTCTCTGATAAGTTATATTGCAAATTAAGGACATATTTTTTCTAAAATTATTATTCTCTCTTCGTTCGACATATATCGCAATAGAATCTAAACATAATCTTTTTTTTTTATTTCTTTTCTCGGTGAAACTTTGTCAGATGCCATCTTTTGCATGGCATTGTCCTATTATTTTGCTTCCAATTAGATTCCTTATAAGTTCATACTCTTATCACATCATTGGTTTTTTTATTTCAAAATGTTTGCTTATAATCCGGCAAGTATCCACGTACATATTTTCATATATTCATAATAGATGTTAATGTATGCTCTTCCTTGACCTTTGTTTTGTCTTTTTGCTAGCTCGTACTATATTAATATCTCCATAGCTCTTTTTTTTCTATTTTTTTTATTTTAGATGAAATAAAGGTTTATTGAAATTAAGACCCAAAGTCTTACATCCATTGAAACAAATAAAGCAACACATGTTGGTACTTCATCTAACTAAATTAATTCAACATCCAATCATGGATGAAATGCACTAAATAATGTGCCGCTTGATTTGCTCATCTTTCTACATTCTCAAAAGATGACACATTTAGCGTAGATATCAACCATAATACGTCTTTCACCACTAACTTCACATTCAATCCCATATTGCCTCTCCCTATCACCGCATTAGTCACAACTTTCAAGTCGCACTCCATAACTAGATTATAAATACTCGGTTCCATAAGTCTTTCCATAGCTCATCTCAAAGCAATTGATTCAGTAAATGTATTATCTCCTTGGAGTTTTACCTTACCTACACTAACAACTAACACTTGCCTGTCAGGATCGCGAACAACAAATTCAAGTCCTATGCTTCCATCATTGAAGATAGCAACATCGGTGTTAAGTTTCCTTCAGCCAACACATGACTTCTTCCATTCATTACACACTAGGACATGAACAACTTCAGCTACCTTTGTTTGACAATCTTGATATTCCAATAGTAAACTAACATGTCAGTTAATGCACTTTCCAAGGCCAGACTGTTTATTCTCAAAATCAATCAAGTCACATACCAAAGGTACCAAATACCAATGCAAAATATCTCTATGAATTCAAGTGGTTTATGATCCATTATATTCCCAAAAAAGCACTTGAAATCATATACATTGTTCCTGTTAAAATCCAATCGTAAAGGACAAAGATACCACATTTTTATTAAAATCCAATCGTAGAGGACAAAGATACCACATTTGGGTAGAGAAAGGGCATGTAAAAAATAGATGGCTTAATGACTCATGTTGTTCACCATATAAAAAACATGTAGAGTCTATTTGAATCCATCGACAAACCATATTTTGTTTAGTTCGCAATGAATTGTGGCATGCTCTCCAAAGAAAATGGCATACCTTAGGAGTAATATTGAGTCTCCATAACTTTTTCAATAAGATATCAATAGTACTTGATGAGACAGTCCTTTCCCCACTTGTCTCAATTGTATTTTTTGCATAATGATAAGTAGACCAGACATAAAAAGTTTCATTCCTTGTAAAATGCCAAACACGTCTGTCTTTAAGAAGCCTCAAGCTCAATGGAATACTGAGGATTTGGTTACACTTAAATGGAATAAAATGTTGTCGTACTAGATTAGTGATCCATGCATTATTTTCCTCATTAATAAAGAAGTTCACTGGAGCATAAAGTGGTAAATCTATCAAGATTTGGTGCGACACCTCAAAATTAGCCATCCTTAACCACCTGTCCATCCAAGTTTTTATATCTCTCCCATTACCAGCTTGCCAAGCAGTACCCTCTCTCAATAAAACTCTTAATGCTAGCAAGCTTCGCCATAAGTAACTCGGTTGGTAGCCCAAACCTGTTATATCCAAGCTAACCCTTAATATTTCACCTTTAACACTTTGAAAGCCAATGACTAGGTGTCTCCCTTCAATCTCCACAATTGTTTTACTAACATTGCTAAATTAAAACAATGCAGATCTTTAAAGCCAATACCCTCTCCATCCTTAGAGATTGTTATATAGTTCCAGCTTGCCCAGTATGTTTTCCTCTCTCCTTGAGTATGCCCCTACCAAAATTTTGCTATCGTACTTTCAATTACTTTGCACATAGATATAGGGAAAAGGAAACCACTAATGGAATGACTAGGACTTAATTGAATGACGACTTTAAGCAAAATGTCCTTGCTTGCTTTGGATAGTGAATTCACTTACCACCTTTTTAACTTTTCGATTACTCGATCTTAGATACTCCTGAACACCTTAAGAAGCATAAAAACCTAATTTACATATAATAGATTTCAGGAAATGCCACTTTACCCTATCATATGCTTTACTCATATCTAATTTTAAAGCTAAAGTACCTCTCTTCCCTTTCACCTTCTTTTTCATGGAGTGGAAAATCTCAAAAGCAACCATGGCATTATCAATAATTAGTCTTGCAAGTATAAAAGCACTTTTGAGTGGGTGAGATTATATCTGGAAGAATTAGTTTTAAACGATTAGCAATAGTTTTGGAGATGACTCTATAAATGACATTACACAAAACTAATGGGTCTAAAATCTTTGGACATTCAGGTGATTTAATCTTAGGAATAAACATAATAAAAGTATGATTAAGGGAAACAGGATCATCACCATGATTCAAAATGTTAAGGATTGTATGAACAACATCATGGCTGACAATATGCCAAAATTTTTTATAAAATAGAGGAGACAAACCGTTAGATCTTAGCGTTTTCATTTGATGCACTGCGTCAAAGCTTTATGTACCTCATCAACAACATATGGTCTCAATAGCAGAGAGTTCATTTCAAGAGTTACTTTAAACTTAATAGTGTCTAATACGTTGTGAATATTGCTTTGTGAAGTATATGTAAAAATACTCCTAAAAAATATGTCATAATCCTTGCAATATCTCCCTCATCCTCTACCCATTGGCCATTTGCATCTTTAATCCTCTCAAATTTATTCCTTCTTAGCTTTTAGTTTGCTTTCATATGCAAAAATGTAGTATTCTTATCCTTCGTCCTTAAGCTAGGAAACTCTTGACCGTTGGTACCATATTGCCTCCTCCAGTTTTAATACTTGTGAATTCTCCCATTCCAACCACTTTCCATCCCTCACATCCTCCTCACTCTAAATTTGTTTTTGTATGTTATCTCACATCTCCTTTAAACTACTCAACCTCTTTGTCACATTCCCAAACACCTTTTTATCCCATCCCTCTAAAGTAGACCTACATTTTTTTTTAATTTTTTCTTCTATATCTCGCCCTTCACTCTCACCCATCCAACTAGTTCTAATCACCTCCTAAACCCCCTGAAGTTGTAGCCACATTTGCTAAAAATGTAAAATCTTTCATCTACATCTCCTACTCTCCATCTACTATAAATGTATGATGTACTAAAATAGATAGACACTAGATAATGATTAGAGTAAGACCGAGTTAGGTGTTGTACCTGAATTTGAGGATATAGGCAACACCATTGCTCATTAGCTAAAACTTTATCCAATCTTTCTTGAATATTTGAATTGCCACTCTGACCATTTATCCATGTAAATTTATGTCCATTGAAACCCAAGTCCAATAGTCCACAACTCTTCACTATGTCTCTAAAAGCTAACATCATATGGTCTGATATGATATTACAACCTTACTTCTCAAAAGACATATAATTTCATTGAAATCACCTGCACATAGCCATGGACCACTGATAGTTATATGAATAGCCTGGAGAAGATCCTAACTTCGCCACATTCTATCCTACTCGGGTCATCCATAAAAACCAGTAAATACCCATTTCTGATCAACCATCATAAAAATATGATTATTTGAATAGGACATCAAACACATATCGACAGAAGTATTCCAAAACATACACAAATCACCTTTCTTACTACTTTTAACCCCTCTATAATTAACTTAAAAACACCCATAACAACCAAAATATTTACAATTCAACTCTATCATTTGCTGATGAGACATCTTCATTTCCATTAAAAATATAATTGTAGGAGCTTCAGAGAGCACCACCTTATGCAACGCCCGAACTGTCGCTTGGTTCCTAAGCTCGCAATAGTTCCAACATAGTATTTTCATGGCTCAGTGGGGCTGAGACTCAACACCGACCGTTCATAAGTTCTCTTGAAATATGGCAACCATATCTGCTACTTTCGACTTCTTTAGACACACATTGTCTATTATGATAGGTCATCTACATTTTTCCTTTTTTCACTTGCCATACTATTACTTCCATGTTGTATCAAATGTAATCCTTTATCACCTTGAGAAATCATTTTAACTGAACTCTTTCCTTTTTTTGGAGACTTTTATGTTTTCAAGTTGGTTATAAGGTGAATGTCAGGCAAACATTATTCCATGTTGTTAATTTTGGTGGAGTTAGATGTTATTGGTGGGGTAATGGAGTTTGGCAAATTATTTTCCTTGGAAAATTGGTATATGGTGTATGAGAGTGGTGAAGTGTCATATGAGCATGCACTCGAATCTTTAAAATTACTGGTAAGAGGTGTTAATGGTGGGGCCATGGTAGTTGGTTTTTTTTTTGTGGAACACTGGTTTATGGTATTTGTGATAACTGAGGTGTTATGTGGGTGTGATTTGAAGGTTTGGAGCGTAGAATTTATATATAGTGCTGCAAGTGACAATCCATTATCTGTTGCACCTACATACAAAACATTGTTATTGCTTCCTTAACAAACAACACTTCCCATTTTTGTAATAGCCTCTACATATCCAACATCTTCTTCCCCAAACACATGTTGCGAAGTCTCTTTTTCTTTTTCTTTATTTGTTATATCTACTATCAAAATCAGACATGTTCCATGTATGGCACAATTCAACTCCCTTATCACAGGCAAGTTCTTATCATTCAGTTTTGCTATTGACAACACCCTGTTGTTCTTCATTGAAGAACCTCTTATCTAGTCACTATAAGGTAAATTCTCCTTATCTATTTCCTCCTTATTCTCCCTTTGCTCTAATAATTCACAATCTTGCCAAATATGTCCCAAACACCTATAATTGTAACAAAAAAGATGGTAATCATTCATACTTATAATACACACATATTGAAGCTCCATTGCTTATTCCTAATTTACTACCCCTTACCAAAGGCCTTCGCAATTCAAGCATTACCTTCATCCTCATACATCTACTAAGCCCAATCAATGATCCCTAATCAATAGTTAACACTCTTCCGTTCTTATTCCTTAGAGCTCTTATCGTGTTCATTGTCCTACCTATCATTGGGAGATCATATATTCGAACCTAACAAGGTGTCGCATGAAACTGTAGTTGAGAGGGTTGCATTGTACTGTTAATTTCCTTAAAGACCAATACATGTTTATCAAAGTGCTAAGGTTCCATTGATAGGATTTTTTTCTTATCTCGCTAGCTATGAACTTGAAATGAAAATAAATTTGTCTCAATTTCCCTTGCTTCCATGCCCTTCACTAGTCTCCATAATTTTCATATCGTTTTAAACAACCCATAAGCATTGAAAAAATGCTTCGTCCATACCTTTTGAACAATACATAGTAATGTTTTTTTTTCTTAATAACTGCAATGTCCACTATGTCAACAACAGTAATGTCTTCATTCTTGTTAGTTGTAATATCTTGAAGTGGTGTTGTCATATGTAGCAAAAAACACAAATTATCAAAACTAACAAACCGAGAGGGCTAAAGCTAAAACATAAAAATAACTCTAACACAAAGACACACACTCTACTGCAAAGGTGAAATAACCTTGATACAAATGCAAATATGAAATCAAAGCAAAACAAAGATGGGAAAACAAAACTAGATGAAAATAGAAAAAAACCAATTATGTCTGTACGACACTATAAATAAAATGTAGTGAAGACATGGCCAAAGCAAAACAATGACCCAACAAAATAGTAAATAGGAACCAAAATGAAAGAAAAACAAGGAAAATTAGATGAGAATTACATAGAAATGGAGGCGATTGCCTATCAAAACACTATATAAACCCTAACCAAAGGGTGGGGACGAGAATTCCTGGAGAGGAAACTACCACCCTAAACGTAACATATCTCCATAGCTCCTTGCTTAGCTTATCAAAAGGATATCATATTATTAAGCTTATGAATTAATTAATATTTGAGTTATACATTTTTTAAAGGTGATAAATTATTATTATTATTATTCTAAGCCTCTTAAAGATTCACTTAACCGTTCTTTATATATCATTTTGTTTAGATATCCATTTGAAATATTTATAATATTTTCTTTATAAACATAATATAAATATCATCTTTTATTACATGGGTTATATTTTGGTTATGTTTATAAATAAAATATCGAGCAATGCCTCATCAAGTTGATACATATTAAGTAATATCCCATATAATTAAAAGAAAATCCATACTCTAATAACTTAAATTGTGGCTTGAACTCAAGACTCTTTTCACAATAAAAAAAAGTTCAATATTTCAAATATAAAAAAAAAATCTTCATAAAGATTATGTCGCAATTAAATGAAATATATTTGAAGATATGGTATTTCATGCTCGAAAACTCTCATTCCAATGATGATAACAAGTAAATGTATTGATGATAAAAAAAAATGGCATTCAAAATTTTATTTCAAGTTAAATCAAATCAAATCATATCAAATCAAATTAAATTCAATCAAATCAGGTTAAACAAAATTAAACCTAAAAAATAAAGATAAATAAAAAAATAGAAAAAAAGAAAGTGAGAGAATGATAAGTTGATTGGCTTACACTTGAGTTGATTGGTTCTCAACTCAAAATTTTAGATCTTCTTTTTTTAGTTTCCTCGGTGTATTTCACAAAGTGTATCAAGAAGCTTTCTGTCTAACTTCTCCAATATTCTTCATTTTTTTCCCTATAAATAACTACAGATAGAGGAGTTAAGAGAGCCCTATCAAAATTTCTATTCACCACTATAGATAAACAAAATCTTAAAAGTATATTCAATTAATACTTTTATAGATTTTTAAGTGAATAACTTTTATAGAGTTTATAAATTTTTTAATGATTTTTATGGATTTTTTAAATTTATGAATAACTTTGAAAGACTTTATTTCAAAGTCTACAAGTCTTTAAAAATTTTGAGAGAATGTAAAAGAGAATTTTTAAATGTTTTATATTAAAAAGTCATTCAAAATTTATAAAAGTCTATCACTTTAAAAAGTTAATGACTTTTTGATTACCGATTAACTTTTATGAACTTTGTAAAAGTTGTAATTGAATATATCTGGATTTTTATAAATTTTTTAAAAATTTTTATTAAATACCTTTTATAGACTTTTTTAAAGTCATTAAAAATCTTGGTTGGATACCTTTTCACTATTAAAAAGTCTTTAAAAGTCATTATTGAATACCTCTAACTTTTAAAGATCACAAATGTCTTTAATTCTCCTAATCCAGTACAACCCGCTTAAATCTAGTTTTCTAAAATTCATTCTAGAAATTTTTAAGCACTAATCCCTAAAATTATATCAAAATCACTATAAAAAATCCAAAAATATATCCACATTGAAAAGTTTCGTTGATTTTTTAATTTTTTGATTTAGAATGAAAGAAAGAGGAGTAGAAATTTGAGGTGGCCAAACTCACTTTCTTTTTTATTAAAGTATCAAATACACCTCTACACTTCTCCTCCTGTAATAATAAATGATAAAATAAAATTTTTCGTTAAATTTACCTCTGAACTTGTATTTCTTTTATCAAATTTACTCATGAGCAGTACTTTTCCACACTATTGCACTCATGTTTAACTCATTCCTCTTTATATTTGCTGCAGTTGGATGAATGCGTAGAATTATATAGTCAAAGAACATATTTAAAAGAACCGTATTTAGATGTACGTCGACAAAAATATTATTTTCTCTAAATCACAAAAATCCTTAAGTTCGCCAATCTTGAAAACATAACTTCACTTTGATATGATGATATATTTATGAAGTAATAATTCTATTCGTTCATTCAACTACAACATATATAAAAAAAAAAAAAAAAAGTTAAACTAAAGTACAATGATATGCAAAAGTATTGTTTAATGTTAAATTTGATAAAAAAAAAATACAAGTTCATAAATAAATTTAATAAAAAAGTTTATTTTATCATTCATTATCACTGAAGGGCAAATTCATTAGTGTATTTGATACTATGAACCATTTTTTTTTTTCTACTCTAATTTTTTTCTTCTTAGCATTAATACAGCATTCGAGGGGACAGCGTGAGTCGAGGCAGGTCCAAGCAAGGTGAGCCGGTCGACTTAGCCACGGAGCTAATCTGCTGCCCTCTTGAGCCGATTGGCTTTCATCTCCTTTTCTAACCACTATCAGTTTTATTCTTTTTAAAAAAAAATTTTTGCAATCCAGGCCAAGTAATTTTTCTATTTGATTATACACAAAAATGCTCATTATATTATTATTAGGCTAAAAATAGAATTAAAATTGATAAATAATATATTACTCTAAGTTTAATTAATTTTTGATAGTATGGTATTTTGTTGTGTTAAAAATGTTACTCAGTTTATTTATTTATTGCCCATCTTTTTCTATAATATTTATTTTTTTGTTGATCAATTATTTTGTTGAATAGCTTGAAATAATAATCTTATCAATTATTTTGTTGAATAGCTTGAAATAATAATCTGGCAGGATAAATTATTTGTTTGTGTTAATTGGCATATTTCTTATTTTTGGCGTGAATTTTATTTTTATCAAATAATTTATTTATTTTCTTGATCTTTTTTCACGCTTTAGCCGTTTAGTCCTTCATATTGATTCACTTGATAAATATTATTTTACTAGCACTTATTTTCATAATATTATGTTTAGGTTTCTAGATAATAGAATGTTTTTGGATCCATGTGACTGTCAATATTATTATGTATTGGTATTGTTGTTAATATTATTATATTATTTCAATTTAGGAAAAAATACACCATTCTATTTTGTGATTTTCATTTTTAATAAATATGATCTCATGATTTGTTCATTAGTAAAACTCTACATAACGTCGTTTGTAAAATAGTATCAGATCTGTAATTTCGTTACATCCATATGACATGATATTAGATTCTATACATTATTTTAACTAATTATGTATAAGTACATAATTTTTTCACTTTAAATACAAAATTTATTCTTGTTATTTTTACTTTATATATATATTTGAATAAATTTTATTTTTATCACTGTAAAATTTATTTAAATATATACAAAAGATAAATAAAAAATATGAATAAATTTTGTATTTAGAGTGAAGAAATTCAATATTTAAATTTTAAATACATAATTTGTTGAAATAATGGATAGAGTCTAGTACCATATCAAATAAATATTAATAGATTTATGGATCCGATACCATTTTGCAAATGACATTATACATCAAGATAAAATTTTTCTAATAAATAAATTACAAAATTATATTTATCAAAAAGAAAAATCACGTAGTATAATTATGTACTTTCTCCTTTAATTTAAGTGGTTGGTCCTGCTGTTCAAATATTGTTGTTAATATTATTATTATTGTCTTCATATTTTATTTTATCATCAGGTGGTTGAGTTTGCTGCCTAAATAATATTATTGTCTATTATCATATTTTGTTATTCAATATATATA
>CATIWR010149586.1:0-11589 GCA_949677035.1 Omphalea diandra
ATGTCCCAACCGAGAAGCCAAAATTTTGGAAATAATTTTTAAGACAAAATTGGTTAAAACTACAGGCCAAAATTATCGATGGTCACTGTGTCTAGAGTATTAGGAAGAAGAATCATGAGATTAGAATTCAAACCAGGTAAAACACTGCCCGTAGTAGAAAAGAACGAGACTGCACAACACACATCTTCCTTCACAATATACCAGCATCGCTGGAAAAAGATGCCCGCAAAACCATCGGTCCCAGGAGCGCTTTGAGCATCCATAGCCATAACAACATCATGAATCTCAATTATAGTAGGAATGGCTAGAAGCGTACCATTTTCTTCCTGAGTAACCAATGACGGAATAACCTCTAAAATGATAGAGAAACCCATTACTTTGGAATGAGAATCAGCAGCAAATAGAGAAGAATAATAGTCCAAAACATGACGCTCAATCTGAATCACGTCATCTGAAAGAACGCCATTAATCTCTAAGGCATTGATTCCTTTATTGAAACCGTGGCCTGAAAGAAATCTGAGTTGCGATCACCATTAAACAACCATTTGACACAGCTCTGCTCATGATAAAAAACTCTTGTTGGGAGAGAGAAGAGGTTAACTCGCTGTGAGGTTCCATTTCTCGCAGATGTAGTGCATCATAGAAACCATTTGTGGAGATATCATTTTGAATAGTTTCAAGCCGTGAAGATGCTTCTCGACCTCATTGGTGAACATTACCAAATATCTCAATATTCTAAGTGCCCAATTGGTGCCAAAGATGTTTGAGTTTCAACTACAAAAGTTGCATAGGGTGTCCCGAAGAAGGGACTAAAGCCCACTGATACTTAATAAAATCCAAAAAGGAAGAGTACGATAACATTTCATGGAAGCGAAACGGCCTAGGAGCCATGGTGCTTGAAGATTTGCAACGAAGAAGAAGAGGACTATGATTTGAATTATGGAGAGATAAAGTACAAGCATCCATCACATGCCACTCAAAGAAGCAACTATCAGAACAAAGAATTCGATCCAACCGCATTTCAACCCAATGGACACCTTCTCGATTGTTGGACCAAGTGAACTTGCTACCTCGTGTGTCTATGCAAGAAAGGTCAAATATATCACAAGTTGTTAAAAAATCAGTACAAGATGTATTTGGTGGAAGACGACCCCCCTGTTTCTCATACACTCCAAAAACAACATTGAAATTACCAAGAACTATGCAACACAGCGGAATGGTGTCATAAAGAGAAACCAAATCAGCCCAAAGAGCACGTCTAGAATAAGCCAAAGACTTTGCATAAACACTTGTTAGCCTTAGTTGGGTACCATTAATAACCAAATCAATAGTGGCAAGCAGAGAGCTTACCGTCATCCAAGACAGAGTAGAGATACAAACAGATAAAAGGACCCAGAGCGAAGGCAAAGGAGCGAAAGTAGAACTAACCAAATGCATGCCCAAAGAGGGCCAAAACCCAGCAGGAACTGAAGCAAAAGGAATCTTAGGCTCAGCCAGAAATAGTACATCTAGTTTATGGACCATACAATGATCAGATAAAGCATTCATTATATTTGAGTTACCAAATCCTTGACAATTCCAGTACAAGAGATTCATGGGTTAACGCAAGGAGGGGCTCGCACCCGACGCTTGGAAAGTGTAGGCTTTGTGACAATGCCAGAAGGATTTTGCTTCTTCTTCACCGTTTGCTAGTCTTGGGTTTCAACCAATTCAGACTCATCCACCCAGGTACACTGCACCTGCTGGAGTTTAGATTGAGCTAGTGCATAGGTTTCCAGAACAACATGATCTCCCTCAAGTTCATGAACAATCAAATCTTGCTAAGTTTCATCAGTAGGCACACCAGAAGAAGTCATTGGCGGTGAAGTACGCTTAGTAGGAGGGAGAATAGCAGTATCAATGATTGTATCACCAGTAACCGCAGTCGTTAGTGCCAGCGAAACCTGGTGCTGGAAATCATCAACAGATTCGTCACCTGCACAATGAGGAACTTGAGAATTAATAGGAGAGTGGTGTTGCTCATCAATGCCTTCTTGTTCGCCAACATCCAGCTGGGTGGGATCAGCAGGTGCCTGAGGGGCCAACGTAGATGGTTGAATTGTCTGTTGAGCAGATTGAAGGAAGCTTAAACCGTGCTCAAAGCTCGCTTAACCGGCACTTCAACAACTGGTTTTGCTTTCACGGGAACGACCTCGGGAACGTGACTGGTTACGTGATTTAGAAGGTTTGTTATTGTGACGACATTCATATGATGCATGGCCAATAGACGAACAAGTGCGACAGAATTGCGATAAATTTTCATATGTCACATCAATCTAATGGCCGCAAGAAGACAACTCCACACAAAGAGTGTCATAGAGTTTGGTAGATAGATCCAATTCTACTAAAAATCTGGCATAAAAACCTAACTCCCCATCTAACGTTGTTTGGCCAATGCGTAGAGGGACTCCAATACCTCATGCAATTTCTGAAAGCAATTATGCATGCCAAAATTCCCAGGGCAATCGATAAAAGCGTACCCATACCTGGGCTGTTGTAGACTTTTGTTGGTCAGGATCAAATCCCTTAGTCCAAGGTTGTAGTAAAAAAATATATGGTTTCAGCGAAATAGCGCCATGGCTCATGATCATTTTTTGTTCCTGTTCAGAAGACAAATGAATATGATAAAATCCCTTACCCACAGAGACATGAGCTTCTAGTGTGAGGAAAACCCCCATAGCTGCTAAAGCTTAGCCTTGAGGTCCGATTGCCGCCACGGAGTGTTACCTAGCCTATCCTCATAAAATTGTTGTGAAGCTCATATGGAAATACAAGGGCTAATTTGTAAACAAGTGTAAAAAAAAAATAATAATAGAGAAATATGATAAATAAAAAAATATTTATAAAAATAAGACAAATTTAAAAGCATTTAGCAAATAGGGGTGACCAACGTCAGTCGCCCGTTATTGTGTATAAATGTCGGTTGTTTTAATTTTTTTATTTTTTATTATTTATCTGCCAGTATAACTGACGGATGAACAATGATTCTACAGAATCTCTTCAAAGATTGAGATTCTACCAAGCAGAGATGTCTCCTCTCTACTAAGCAAAGATGAGACTTGAGACAAGTGAGTGTTCGTCCGCAGGTTAAACTAGCAAGCGAACAACACTATAAATTCTCCCTCATTCAGACAATGAGAGAGTATAAAAGCAACGAAAAATTTTTCATTCTTAAAATTTCTTCTTTTCAACTGCTCTTAAAATTTCTTATTCTCTCAAATAATTTTGTGTTACTCTTGTGATATTCAATCAGGTAAAAAATATTTTCTTTTTATTTTATTTTGTTCTTTAATGCTAAATAATAAAATGTGATGGTAATTATATTTTTTTGTATAGGATGCATGAATAAAGAGATATATTATTAAGTTGAATTGAAGCTATTTTTCCGTGAAAAATTGTATAAAGTTAGCTTTTAAACTTGAATAAATTTTAATATAATTTTAATATGGTTCAGTAAATATTATAATAGTGTAGGCTCATAAGAATAATGAAAAGAAATACTTAATTTTCTATAAAAACATGCGCTTTGTTGCTATTAATATGAAAAATATTTTTCAGTTAATGTAACCTTGATTCTTAATAATTTGTAAGTTTGAAATTGATTAAAAATTATACATAAAAATTGACAAGAGTATAATTAATTGTGTTATTTTTATTTGAAAATAGTCATTTTTTACATAATTTAATTATAAGTAGACATCAATTTATTATTTGTGTACTATTATATTATTAGAAATCAATTTAGTAGGTCAATAGTGAACAATTTTTTTAATTCTCATGTCAAATTATATAGTTATGAATTTTTACATAAACATAAAAATAATCCATATAATCTTATAGCATATTTGGATATACTAAAAAAATGGAAAATAGATGTCATGTAAAATTATATACTTATCACTATTTGGCTATACTAAAAAATGAATAATAATATCACATTTTAAAATAATATTTTAATATTTAAACAAAAAAATAAAATTAGAATATGAAAAAAAAAATTATGATTAGTAATATGTATAATAATCTTATATTTGATATGCAAATGAATAAATTTAAATAATGAGATCGTAAGAAGAATGAGATATCATAATATTTTAAAATCTCATATTAAAGTTTATAAAGTAAATTAAAATCTAAATGTCAAAGTAAAATAAAAAATTTTTGATCAAATATTTTTTTTTTTTGGTGTAACAAATATGTTTTTATGGTAAATTAGACGAATTTATGAATGTCATGTTTATGGATTTAACAATTACTTTTGTTGAAAGTTGATGAAATAGATATTTAATTATTAATTATAAATTAAACATTTTAAATAATAGTCAATATTAAAATAGTATTAAGAAACTATATTTAAGTTTTTTTCTTGATAAACTAGGATGTAGTTAATTACTTGTGATTTAATAAATATTTAATTATTTTTTGGGCCATCAATAAATTGTTTTCATATTTGTCAATATATTACAACTTATTTAGAAAAATAGAAATAAAATTATCAACCTAAAACTTCTTCACTTTTCTTTTGTAATGAATTTATTGAATCCATGAATTTTTCTTTTTACTTGTTTTTACTAATAATAATGTTAGAGACATGTGATAGAATTTTGTATGGAAAATTATATTATCAATCTAAAAATATTATATACTTGATAATAATTAAATAACGAATTATTTGAAGTTGAAGTATTAATTAACAAGGAAAAAATTTCTCCTAGATGAATTATTTTAAATTATAAAAATCATTTTAAATGAATAGTTTTATAACCCATGCAAAATCAAAAGTAATATTGGCATAAGTAACTCAATAAAATCATAAAAATAAAATGTCATAAGTATATTTAAATAAATATGATTTTAACTTTGAAATAAACAATATAAAACTCATTTAAATCATAATTAATTAAAAAAATTAAGGTAAATTAAATTTGATTTTTAAAAATTAAATATGATTAATGTAAAATTATTATAATCTTATTATAATCTATAAATAAGTTAGGAAACTAATTATTTATATTTTAAAAAAATTAGAATAAAAAATAATTATGTTGATGTAATTAACACTAAGAAAACTTTTATTTCTTTATAAATGTAGTTTGTCTATAATTTTTATTTCATTTAGTTTCAAATAGATATAGTAATGATAATTTAAAAATTAGACTTGCAAGATTTTTTTTTTGATATTTTGTAATGATTGTTTTTTCAAATTAGGTACTTTAAAATGAAAAATCAGTTTTCTATGATTATTTATTGGGATGGACACATTATTCAGAATCATTTGGATATTGATTACAATGGTGGTCTATCAAAAACTTTGAAAGATTATCAAAAATTTACATTTGTTGATTTGGTGGAATGCATAAGAATTGCAATGAAATTGCGTGATAATGAAATTGTGTAAAAAATCACATATCGACATCCTTTAATGAGTAAAACCAACAATTGAAAATTTAAGGCTTTGAAATATGAGATGATGATGGTGTTAATATTATATTTAATGATCTCGAGTAAATTCGTCGACACTCATGTATTGAGCTATATGTTAATGTTTTTCTACTCGACGATGTAGACAATAGTCATGATGTTGTGGAGATGAGCGATGGTGATAATGAAGAGCAAAATAATGTTGATGTGAATGATGATGATGATGATAAAATCGATGTTGAAGAGGTCAAAATAATGATGTTGATGTAGGATACAGTGAAAATATTGATGATGGTGACAATTATAATACTTGTCGTGATAGTGGAGATGATATGCAAATAGATATTGATGAGTATGAGGGATGTGATGATGAAGAATGGGATGATAGCTTTGAAAATGATGGTGAAGAGGATGAATTTGATCCTGAGACTCGTGAGGAGCTTCGCATGTATCATTGTGAAGGTCCTTCAAATCCTCTTCAACCTTCAATCAATCCACCTAGCCATTATTCACAACTTAATATTTTCGATGGTTATGTTGATCTCTTTACAAATCAAATACCATCTAGATTATGGGACCCATCAAAAGAGTTTAGCAAAGGGATGTTGTTTCCTACAAAACAATTAGTTCAATCTACTGTGAAAGAATATTCTTTAGGCAAACATCATTAATGTTGTTCTTTGGAGTGTAAACAGAATACATTAACACTAGTTTGTGTTAATTATTCTGAATGTTATAATTGGAGGCTATGGGCAATGCACAAGAACAACTCTGATTTTTGTGAAATTACTAGATATGATGACCCACATACTTGTTCATCCCATATCATTGATGAAGACCACTAACAATTGGATTCCACTTTTATAAGCCATTACATTGAGCATATAATTACTTCAGATCCAACAATTAAAATTGCAACACTTAGGGTGGATATGAAGAAACAAAATAATTATGAGCCATCATATTTCAAAGTTTGGAAAGCCAAACAAAAAGTTATTTCCAAATTGTACGGGGATTGGGATGACTCTTACTCCTAGTTGCTAAAGTTAATGGTTGTAATTAATACTTTTAATCTTGGATATGAATATGTGCTTGAACATGATGACCACATTATTGATAATGGACGTAGAGTTGACCCGCATCATGTGCAATTTTGAAGGTTATTTTGGACCTTCAAACCTTGTGTTCATGGCTTTAAAAATTGTCAACCCGTCATTCACATTGATGGAACATTTTTATATGGCAAATACAAAGGCACAATGTTGATTACTTCTGCATTGGATGGATGTAATAAGATTTTCCCTCTTGCATTTGCTATAGTTGATTGTGAAAATATAGCAAATTGGTAATGATTTATGTCTCTAATGCGAAGATTTGTAACATCAAGAAAAGATTTGTGTATCATCTTTGATCGTCATCCTGGTAATATAGAAATAATGAAAGGCCAAAAGTGACAACCTCCATGGGCATATATCGGTATTGCTTGCAACATGTTGTTAGCAACTACAACAAGAAGTTCGAGAATTCCAAGCTTAAAGATGACCTATATAAAGCAGTTGAACTCCTAAAAACTTATAAAATAATATACATTCTTTAGTTATCGTCTAGTAAATAACATTTAATTATAATTATTGACATAATTACATATTAATATATAGGTTCTCAAAATTGAAAAAAAAATTCAGAAAAGCAATAGCATTAATGAAGAAAATTAATGTATAAAGTTATAGTTGGGCAAAAAGAATGCCCATAGAGAAGTGGACACACGCATATGATGATGGTAGACGATATGGTTCGATGACAACTAATATTATCAAGTCTTTCAACAATTGTTTGAAAGGGATTCGTGACATGTCGATCTTTGCTTTAGTGCAACACACTTTTGATAGATTCATTAAATTTTTCGATAATAATCGGGATGCAATAAGGCGAGATATAGCACATGGTCACACATATTGTTTTCATATCAGAGATTTATTAAAGGCTCAAGAATTGAAGGAAGATTGTCAACATATCATAAAGTTTAACTGAGACCAAAGGCTATTTGAAATAATAACAGGATATGATCACAACAAAGGGAAAGGGGTAAAAAAAACAAGTTGTTGATCTAACCGATACTTTATGCACTCATGAAAAGTTTCAAGAAGCTAGAATTTCATGCTCTCATGTCATAGCAACTTGCACACATATTGGCCTCAATTACTATTCCTACGTAGCACAATGTTATACATTGGAGATGACATTGAAATGCTATGAACATCATTTCATTTCCCTTGGTGATCAAGAATGTTGGCCAATTGGCCTTCCCCAAAATTTAGTCCCAAATCCTGAATTAGTGCAGTCTAAGGGACGTCTAAAATCTTCACGCATACGAAATGAAATAGATTGAAGAGAGCATGCATAAAAGACTTGTTGTAGTAGATGTGGTAATGTTGGACATAATAAAAAAATATGTACCAATCAATGATGAGGAGTATAAGTTTGTATAAATTATTAATGATTTCATCAAAATGTTCTTTTATCCTAATATTATTTATGTTATATTATGTAATATCACAATTTTTAAAGTATATTACAATAGATAAAATATTTTTTTGACTATATTACACCCGTGTCTCAACAATTATTTATTTAATATTTTATTAATAAAAATGATTGGACATGTGTGATGTGAATATAAACTCCAGAGACTATAAAGTTTATTTAATATTTTGTAGAATAAAAGTAAGTATGCATGTTTGTTGTTACTATTCATATAATAAATTTAATTTTTTCGGATAGAGTATTTTTTTTACATGCATGATGTGACACCTTATATGCTAATTTATCTTTTCAGATGGATGATAATTATCAAGGTCGAGATTTTATGTAGCCTGGACTATTGATAGTTCTGTATTGACGCTACAAAATAAACATCGATCATAAGTCATTTGGTTCAACTAGGTACTCATTTAATATACATGTAGTAATATAACTCCATTTGTTTTATATAAAAATAAATATTGTAATTGACATATTACTAGTGCTTACCTTAATGTGTATTGTTATAATACATATTTAAGATCTCGTGCTCAAATGTCGTCGGGCAAGCACTATTTTGCATAATTTACATTTAGATCATCGACTAGAGCCATATATTCAACGCAGAGGATTTTATGGTATTACACGACTTAAGTTCTTTCAGTTGGATTGACATCTTCTTTCTGCATTAGTAAAAAGATGGCGTCCAGAGACCCATATTTTTCACCTGCCAAAAGGTGAATGCACCATCACCTTACAACATGTTGCAATCATCACTGGTTTACCTATTGATGGTGAGGCAGTATCGGGCACTGTTGGTAGAGATTGGAGTGATGTTTGTCAGCCTCTTTTAGGCATTTGCCCACCTGTTTCAACCATCAGGGCCTCTATGGTCAAATTGAGCTGGCTTGCTGAGCAATTTTCTGACATACCTAAGGATGTAGATGAGGCAACCTTACAGTGTCATGTACGAGCTCTTATTATACGCCTCATTAGTGGTGTTGTTTTCTAGATAAATCAACAGGTCGTGTCAGTTGCATGTTCTTTCCACTTTTACAAGACCTTCATCACGCAGGGCAATATAGTTGGGGTAGTGCATGTTTAGCATAGTTATACAGAAAGCTTTGTCATGCGACCGATCCACAGGTCCACCAACTGAGTGGACCATAATTTTTGTTATAAATATAGGCGTGGAATCGATTACGATGTATTTCTCCTACCTTGCAACATGGTTTGGCATAAGCTGATGGTGCACTATTTGGACAACGGTTAATGATATAAATTATTAAATTTTTATTATGCAAATGATGTTATTTTAACATGTTTGATTTTATAAATGTGGAGTACGCAACACATGTACTAAAAGACATTTGGTTTGCCCTTGATAATCAACACTATGAAGAGATAAACCCAAATTAATCATAAATGCATAAAATATCATCATTGTATTGTTTGATTTATAAAATATACTTGACGTATATATGTACAGATAATATGAGAGCTATACATTACCGATATTATGCAGACACTTACAGATTACTGTTTGCATGAGAGTGCGATTTAGAGGGCAATTATACCACTTATTTGTTTTCATATTATTGAATGGCACCACCCCAATCGAGTTTTCTGCCAATTTGGGTTGCAACATCCTATTCCTCATCTCCCACTATAGACAGATGACTTACACTTGATTGAGTTACATTCTAGTGTGAGGAATTGGGTGATACATAATGTGCGATGGATAGCATTATGGAATGATCAACATAATCGTGTTGTAATTGGCACCTCTTTGGTTGCACCACGCCATTTTTATTCATAATATATGAAGTGGTATCGTCATGTTACCAGACATTGGATCACACCCCGAGGTGCTTCAATTGGAGTTGTGGTTAGCGCCTTATCTAATTTTTTTAAAATAAATATATTATTTACCTTTTTATCTAATTTCTTTTTTTAAAAATTTGTTTGTAAGCCGATAGTCTTGAGATTACACAACATAGTGATAGAAGACCAACACAGCAAAACATTGATACACTCCATCAGGTTATCAATAGTATGTTTTCTATTATGCATGAGGATCGATCTCATTTTAGCATGTCGCCACCAGATCCAGCGCCAGACCTCATGCCTTACCCAAAAGAGGGAGATGCAACTATAACATCTACTAAGCACGTGAGTAGGCATTGTACCCATCCCACACCTTCACAAACATGTACATCTATACTGCCACCGATGACATTTCATTACGGTAGTACATATAGGTATACTCAATCAGAGGTGTTGGACCTTCATCTATGCCACATTCATATGAAGGTCCTTTCACTACTACATATGGGTCATTAGAGGATGTTGGACCTTCAACAATGTCGTGGTCATATCAATCGTACACTGCTTTATATGATCCATTAAAGATTGTTGGCCCTTCATCCATGCCACAACCATTTGAGTCTTACACTACTACATATGGCCTGTTACAGGCTTTTGGACCTTCATTTATGGCATCACCATCTCATCCATTCAGTAATACATATGGGTCATTAGGAGATTAACTAAACCTTTCACTTCAACTGCCTAGTTCTTCTACAGATATGGTCGGTCCATCTGAGCCCTTTCAGTCTTTCACGAGTTTGTTGTCTTCTACACCACCACCATCATGATAGACAGAACCTGGTTTCACACATTGAGCAGATCAACCTTGTATGTTATTCATTTCGTCTTCTGGACAACAAGAACCATATACTACTTTAGACAATATGATTCCTGATATTTTTAGCACCCCTTTTACAATTAAATGTTGGCTCAATCTAGATTCAGTCCTGGATCATCTACCATTTTTCCTTTCACATAACATCATACAAATGATGTTAAGCCTTAAGATCACGATGTAGATGATCCTCATATTTTTACTGCTAGGTTACAAGGCACTGCATTCAAAAATAGATGCCCACAATGAACCATGAGACATCTAAATTGTGATTTCATCTTCTGGACAACAAAAACCATATACTACTTTAGACAATATGATTCCTGATATTTTTAGCACCTCCTCTTACAATCAAGTGTTTGCTCAATCTAGATTCGGTCCTGGATCATCTACCATTTCTCTTTTCACATAACATCATACAAATGATGTTGAGCCTCAAGATCACGATGTAGATGATTTTCATATTTCTACTGCTAGGTTATGAGTCACTGCATTCAGAAATAGACGCCCACAACGAACTAGGAGAAATCTAAATTATAACATTGAATATTTGTATTTCTGTTTTTATATGTTTGTTGTTATACTTTAAATTATTATATAAATTAGCTATTCATTAAATTTAATTTTCTCTAAATTAAATTTACAATTGGATAAATAGTAGTTTCTCAAATTTTTTTAGAAAAAACATAATTTATTTAAATATAAACAACAACACTATTAGTGCAATATATTTTACAAAAAGTAAATATCTTCATATGGACTATATATATATTTTTGAATGTTAATATATATATATATATATATATATATATATATATATATATATATATATATATATATACTTTTGAATGTAAATATATATAGTTCCATATGAAGATATTTACATTCAAAATATATATATTTTG
>CATIWR010149606.1:0-31318 GCA_949677035.1 Omphalea diandra
AAACAAATTTTTTTTTTTTTTTTTATTTTGCTTTATTTAGTGCAAAATTTCCCCCAAAAATTTAATCAAAAACCACCCCCCCCCCCCCCCCCCCCCGGTTCCAAAAAAAAAAAAAAGAGGAAAGAGAGAAGAAAAAGAAAAAGAAAGGTGACATCTTTTGCGTTTGATCTTTTGCAAAGAAAAAGAGTATCTTATACCTAATTTCCAAGCTTAATTGGAGTCTCATTTTGACGGAGAAGCGATTAATTTGACCCATTAATGTAAATGCAACCTGGAAGTCAATTTTTTTAAAAAAAGGGGAAAGAAATCCCGGAACTGAAACATCAAAGCCAATTCATATCGGCGAATTTATCTCAAGATGAGACATAAATTAATTGGGTGGTCTAAACTCAAAATTGATTGGATTACAGGCATGAAGTTGCAAAGAGAGCATGATAAGGACATACCTTCATTTCTGCCCTTATAGCCTTTATTAATTGTTGTCGTTATAGATAGTTATGGTTGTGACAATGATCATGACCGCATTATTGACTCAATTTGTCCAATTTGTCATATCAGTCAATTTGCAAAACCAAGCATTGTCTTACCATTAATTTCAACCAATAGTTGTTGGCTATTTTATATATACTGCCAAAACTGAAAATTTTCTTCTTCTTCTTCTTCCCTCATCAGAAATATATTCCTTTACATTGCTTCAATATATTTTGTCATCAACTAATTTAAGCAAGGTACATGATCCGATTGTAACTAGCATCGAATTACAGATTCCAAGAACAATTACAGTTGATCTAGTTGTACTCGGACAGAGACACCCTCTTGAATATATTCTGCCCTGGTGAAAGTATAGCCATGGGATCAAAACTGGCCTTCCTCTCCATAAATCTCGACCATTTATTTCCATAATGCCGTTTCCAGTCTTCTTGGGATTGGTAGTGAGGGAGATATAATTTGAAATCAAATCCATTCTTAACACACAGTTTGACGATCTCGTGGTTTTGAGCTACCAATTTGTCAACACTAGGAGCCTTAGGGTATGGCAAAGTAAAGCGGAGTAATGCCACAATGTAGAAAATTTCTCCTTCCTCCGGAATCACCACAGACGTTCGATTATCCCATCTGAAGCATATGACAAAAGACCGAGTTAAAAACACAATTAGCATTGATTCAACATGAAAAATACTACTACAACTAGGACTAAGGTAAGAAACTATATATGTTGTCTTTACTCTTTTTTTTTTATAACAAATAAGAAAGCATCTTGCTCAAATTCCAAATTCATCACTATTGGACATTGGATTCCAACAGGGATAAATATATGTATATATTATATCAAAAAAAAAAAAAAAAAAAGGAATTCATAGGAATAAGGATGGGTTAACACTACTATGTGCCTGAGGAAACCATGTGTCACATGTCGAGTTCTAGAGCGAAAAATGCCATACTATCATCATATCTTCTTGCAACGAACTTGAACCATAAACTTTTTTAACTTTGCTTTTCTTTTGTAAGCATCTTTTCGATAAAGACACTATATTCACTTCATCGACTTTCACAACAGCAGCTAAAACCATCAAAACCAAATATTGATCTGCCACGTCCTCTTTTACATGATATATTTTCTTATCTACCAAGATTTTGTTTTACTATTATATATTTGGCATAATTGCATTACATTTTTCTGCCCTTATCAGGTCAATGCTCCACTTCCCATCAGCATCTCCCTAGTGGGCTTTGGGTTTTTGGACGATTTTGACCCCGTAGCATGCTAGGATGTGCCAATTAGAGAGGCCATTTCCACACGATAAAAAAAAAAAAAAAAAAAAAACCGTTGTTGGGGCCGTGACAAATTATGGTGCCATTATAATCTCCGCTGGCCAATAAATCCCTCGTCGTTTCTCCAACGGCGAGATCGCCATGACGAAAATGCCCTCCAGTAGTCGCGGCATCGTATTTTACCTTCTACTACATTTACTGCAATATCCCCCGTATTATGTTGCTGGTGGCTCTGGAAAGGGCAAAAAAAAAAATTGCGCAAACAAAAAGAGTATGGTCACTGGCAAATTGCAGGTCCCACTGTATCTTTGTCCCACACTCTATTCTATTCCATTCTACAACATTTTTATGTTTTGCTCATACGCCAATCCGAAGTAAATAATTGAATCTGTACCTATATACGTACATTAAACAAAATTTGGGGAGGGGGGGTGGGGGGGGGAAGATCGAGTGCTTCCAGGAGCACACAAGAAGCAAGGTCTAGGACCCACTTTTCTGGTAAGCATTTTATCTGGACTTACCACGATATCTTAACTATCTATTTTAAAATGTTCGATTAATTGATGAAACTATGAAGTGATAAGGCTCAGGTGAGGACGCGTTCGTGACAAGTGGTGGCAGGTCCTACACGGCTTCGTGATGGACACGTGTAGGATGTAGAGGTTGTTAGTTCAAACCTCCTCTCTCTCTCTCACAAAAACCTGAGGGCCTTGTATCTCACACACGTGGGTCCCAAATAGGAGAGGAAGTAATACTTACTTGCTTCGCAGAAGCGGGTACACCAGCATGGGCCCACCGACGCCATCCTTCAACATTGCCTTGAACACCATACGATCGAAATCAGCAATATCCTTCTTTGAGACAAACATGTTGAGCCAAGGGTGAGGAGCGTCCCATATCCCATTCGCCTTCGCGTGTTCCTCCGCGCGCTTCACACGCAATAAAAAATCCACGTAGCTGACGTCCACCTGGAACTTGAGGTCCTCGACGAATCCTAGCCGTCCAAGGAGACCCTTGACGACCTGCACGAATAGAAGAAAATAAAACCCAAGTTAATCCTGGGGTATTTACGTCATTTGGACTGGGCCGAAGCGACATAATCTACACGTTCCAGAAAATGATTGGGTTTTTGGCCATCTGTGGAGTGCAATTTGTTGGGGGACCAAACAGTGTCAGCAAAATCTTAATCCATCAGCACTGTAACCATCTCTCCGGCGGATGAAATTACTATTTTAGCCCAGAGAAGACTCCAGGTAACGAGACTAGAAATTACATGTACTGTATAAAAAACGTGCCATTCTCGTAATTACGCTCTGATTGGACTGCTAGAAAATCCAATGAGAGATATAACGTTATTGCCGTATAGCCAGTCTCAAATTCTCCTAAGTCACGAACATATGAATATAAATTTTTTTTTCTATTTTTTATTTTTTTTAATGCTATTCATTTCCCCTTTTGAGTTCACAACTGGCGTCATTATAGAAGACGAGAATGGGCCGTCCTCCGCCGCTCAACGTCGTACACGTGTAGATGATATCTGATCTTTTGACTTTCTCACTCTTCGTCCGGCGAGACAGTTTGTGCGAGTGGACCCCGAACTCAACTATGAGGTCAACACTCTAAGTGGGTCCCCTTAGCACCCACCTAGGTCAAATCTCAGGAAACAGTAGTGCATTTTAGCACTCTCCTAGGCATTATTCTGTAACCAGACTAATCCAACGGATCTGCAACGTGGGGTTTCAAGCAGTTGTTATAAGACGGCATGCAGGAGAGCAATAGAAATGTGGGGTTTGTGAAATTAGTTACCGTATCAACCGCTGAGGGATGATCACTATTTTGGTAGTGTAGAGCTACTTCAAGACAGTAAAGAACAGCGCCGGCGGTTCCAGGGATTGCGATCCGGTCGAACCCGTGGTCCTGGTCCATTGGCACTGAAGGCCACCCATTTACGGGGTCATCACTGTTCACGAACACGAACCCTTCCACGTAATCAAATGAGTCGCCCTCACGGCGCCTCACCAGCCATTCTGCGTCCCGGGTGAACGCTTCGAACTCGGTATACACCACCCTTATCCATCTCACCTACTCAGAAACAATAAAAAATTACTATTTTATTGTTATTAATAAACAATAACCATCTTTATAAATGTGAGCTTACGAGTTTAAATACATAAGAACTGATTAATAAAACAAAGAAACTTCCAAAAGCAAATTTAAATTGGCTACTAGATTTTGGAAAATGAATAAAAAATAGGAGTAAAATAATATAAAGCACAGAAATACTTACCATGTCCGGTGCAGACTGCAACTTGATTCTTGCTTTAGTAATGATGCCGAACTGGCCAAGACCGCCAAGGACTCCAAAAAAGAGGTCAGAATTTTCCGTTTCCGAGCATGTCAACGTATCGCCATTTCCAGTGACGACAACCAACTCCGTCACGTTAGACGTCTGCGGTCCGTAACGGAAGGTCTGGCCACTAACCCCCGCGTTAGATAACGTCCCGCCAACTGTTAAACCAAGATAATCAGTCCACGACCGGGGCGCTAGACCGAACCGCGAAACACAGCGTTTCAGCAAATCTTCCCATAATGCCCCTCCGGAGACGTCCACCATGATTTCCTCATTGATTCTCACAATCTCGAAGTTGTTATCTTCCGTGGAGCGCATATCTACGACAAATCCACGATCAGCCATGGCCTGGCCGTTGATGGAGTGGCCGTTACCCCGAGCGGCAACTGTAAGATTGGGTGACCGGCGCGCTGCTTTGACTGCCATGGCCACGTCATCGCCAACAGCTGGCCTGATTATAGCGAGTGGTTTGCATGAATAAAGGCCGCCGAAATCTTTAGCAGCTAGGCCGGTGGCCACGCAGTCGATTGTGCCTTGGAGGTCGAGAGATTGACATATGGAAGGGAAAACATCGTCGTCTGATATGGATTCGGAGTCGTTGCCGTGGATGAAAGGTTCCATGTACGCAATCATCTTGGCTGCCGAACTGAGTTTCTTGATTTTAGTGGGTCAAATTATTCCGTAGCCCGTTACTCTGTTGGTCTGTCTCTCTCTCTCTCTCTCTCGGTATATTTTCTTTTTTTGTTAGATTTGTTATGGGTTCAGTTTTGGCGTTAATGGGATTTAAATAGCGGCTGATTTGGTTTTTATTTTTTTTAAAGAATTTTTTTTTTATTTTCGCCTTATTGGCTAAAAAAAGTCAAAATTTTTCAAATTTTAACAAAATTAATTAATCTCTTTAATTTTAATAAAATTAATTAAAATTAATAAAATTTTAACAAAATTTATCAATTCTTATAATTTCGATAAAATTAATCAAAAATAATAAGATTTTGATAAAATTAGTTAAAATTACAAAAATTTACTAAATTTAATTCAAATTCAAATTAATCAAAATAGAATAATATAACATATTTTATAAAAAAAACTATTAAAATCTTATTAACTCATTTTATAAAAATATTTTTAACTCCTTTATTATTTTAACTCATTGAGTTAAAATATTTTATACAAACACTAATTTTACTAATTTTTTAAAAATTTTTGACAAATTTAGCTAAAATTTAAATTGATCAAAACAAAATAACGCAATATATTTTATAAAATATTATTAACTCATTTTATAAAAATATTTTTTAACTTATTTTATTATTTTAACTCATTGAATTAAAATATTTTATAAAAATACTGATTTTGCTAATTTTTTTATATAAAATTTTGGAAATTTTAGATAAAATTCAAATTGATCAAAATAAGATGATACAACATATTTTATAAAATATTATTAATTCATTTTACAAAAATATTTTTAACTCATTGAGTTGAAATATGTTATAAATTTTTTTTATTAAAATCCTGATTTTATTAATTTTTTATAAAAATTCATATCAGTTGATTTATCATATTATGTGATATATCATTTTATCTTGATCAATTTAAATTTTAGCTAAAATTGTTAAAATTTTATTAATTTTATTTAATTTTATCAAAATTAAAAAGATTAACCAATTTACCACAATTTTATTAATTTTAACTAATTTTATTAAAATTTAAAAAATTAATTAATTTTATTAAATTAAAAAAGATTTGACTTTTTTTAGCCAATAATCTTTATTTTTAATTAAACTTGAGAATTATTAAATATTTGATGTCAGCCTAAACTTCAAATATCCTGTTGACGTTGCGATCCTTTCGACATCTTCTGTCTGCCACTTCTATTTTATAATAGAGATTTTAATTTTTTTAAAAAATAAGAAATTCTTAATTGAAAATTGAAATTCTTTTTACATGCTCATTTTCTTTGTTCGCTCACTAGTAGTTGTTTAAATTATTCTTCAGAGGATGTTAGACTGATACCTAATTGATGATGATATGAAGATGTTAAAAATTAAAATCTTAGGTAACTTCTTTTGATTATTTATTAAAATCCATTATTTACAAGAAAAAAAAAATAATGGTGGCTAGATTAGGACAAGTAATTGCTTTGTTGTTATTATTTTTTCTAGCAAAAATGTAATCCCTTCTTGTGGCGTATACATGATCTTACTTATATAGCTTGTCTACAAATTTATATTGGGTCTATCCTTTATCGATTTCAATATTCTGATTTTTTTTTTTTTAACAATGAATACAAATTTTAGTTAAAAGGTGTATTTAAAATAAATATATATAGTTGCTTATATATATATATATATATATATATATATATATATATATATATATAATTTTTCCTTTTTTGAATCATGAGTTAATTCTATACGCATTTTGTTCACCTCTTCAAATAAAAAAATGTGAAGTGTACTAATTAATGTGACTAAAAGCCAATATCAATGATTCAAGAATTACTCCATATTTTTCAAAATAAATGTGGTTTTAGATAAAAAAAATTTATTCCAAAAACGTTTTACAGTTAACCATGAATATTAATTATTTTTTTCCAACTCTACTCTTTCTCTTTTTTAGAGTAATTATTTCTTTATAAAGTGCACAATAATTTATGAAAATAATTAATTAAGTGTAACATAGTTTTTTACTTATATAATAACACCTATTAAATACAATCATTAGTATATGTGCAAAAATCTTAAATGGTATCCATTAAAAAACAAAGAGAGTATAATTTAACACACAATAGGGTCACATATTATTATTATTTTCTTCTCAATCCAAGGATACATTACAAGAAAAAAGTAATATAGTGACAGAGTTCGTCGCTAATTTAGCGAGTAAATAATGACGAACCAGGAAAGGAATTACTATAGCGAGGGATTAGCGACCATTAGCAAAGGAAATTTAGCAATGTGAATGCAACGTTGTTAAAACATCGCTAAGGGTGGCGAGAAGAAATGGTGCAAATTGCAGCGACGAATTGGTTGGGGAATAGTGATAGAAAATAGCAATGACTTTGATATTTGTAGTATCTAGTAGTGGATCTGGCTCCAATATGAGTAATGAACTTAGCGACAAACCGTCACTAAGATGATTACTTTATGCTTAGTGAGGGAATAGCTCTGTCGCTAAGTTAATCAATTGGAACGACATATGAAGTATGTCATTTCACTAACTCTTAGCGATGGATTAAATTCGTTACTAGTTTTACCCTAAATACCTGCGCCTTCACTCTTGTCCTCACTTTCTCTCAATCCCCCTTCACCTGCTATCACTCTCCCCCTTCTTCTCTTGCTCTCCCCCTTCCCTCATTCTCTTAAATGCCTCTCTTATCTCTCACTTACTGGTTTCGAATCCTCTTCTGTTCTCACTCTATCCCTTCCTCACCTGTGCTGACTCTTTCTTACTCATTGTTATTGTCATTATCATTGTTGGTGTCATTGCCATTGCCACGACCTTTTTTGTGCATCAAATTTTGCTTTGTTAATCTTAGTTTAGGTTGAAATGTATGGTGACTAAGGGTTTTTACTTGGGTTGAATTTTTTTTTGAAAAAATTTCTCCAATCCATTATAATTAGAAGTATAGGTTGTTGGGATTAGAGATTAGTTTGAAATTATTTTTTTATTATTATGGATTTCTTTTATTTGGGCTTGAAATTATTATTCTTTTCTATTAGGAGTAGGAATTTGGGATTGAAATTTTTTATGATTTAATGATTTCTTTCATTATATTGTGTTCAGTCATTATAATTGTTTATCTTATTATATTTGTAATTTTTGTTATTATAATTGTTTATGTAATTATAATTATTTCTGTAATTATAATTGTTTATGTTATTATAATTGTTTCTATAATTTGTTCAATGATTTTTGTCATTATAATTTTTATGATTCAATGATTTTTGTCATTACAATTTTTATGATTCAATGATTTTTGTTATTATGGATTTCTTTAATTAGGGTTTGAAATTACTATAATTTGTCTTGTTTTCTCAACCATTTGGCAATTACATTTGTTTCATATGCTCCTGACTCTAATGTTTTCAGTGAGGTCTAAAATTTATGTTCTTTATGAACCAACTTGTAGTATTTAGTTGTTTATATTCACCCTCAAGTAATTTTTGGATGATTGTAGGTTCAGGAGAGCTTTGAGATGGATATAAAGGAACTTCAAGAGCATATTGATACATGTACATACAGTAAGTTATTATGGAATCATTTTTGGTTTAGAATCTTGTCTTTTTCTTTGTGCAAAATCAACCATTTTAGTATTCAATTTAAGAAGTTTCAAAACCATCACAAAGTAACTAGTATCACAACAACAAAGATTGTTAGTTTGACTTCTATCAAAATAAGAGTCCTATAATGATAATCCATTTCTGATTATCTACAGTTCATTGTTGTTTGGCAATTTCTTTTTTTTTTTTTTTACTTTGCTTACTCTATTGCTTTGATTGCTTTCTCTTGTGAGATGATGGAATCATTTGTTTCCTTTTTTATTTGAATGTGTCAATGGAAGAGCTAATTATTCAAATATCTTTGAGTTGCATTTTGTGATTTTTTAAGAGTATGTTTGGCATTGTTATTGTAAAGATCTAATTTTGTTTGTTACACAGTCACATTTTTAGGTTTTAAAATATTTTTGTTTACTCATGAAAGTAGTTTAGTTACATTGTAAACCTAATTCAATAGGTTTTGACAAAGTCTATAAATATTAGCTTCTTTCAAATTAATTTTTTATTCACTAAACTCATTGGAAAAATTTGTAATCAATTAAAAAAAAAATACCTTTCAATTTTAAATCTATTATCCACGCTTTCAATTTATAGTGACATTTTAAGACCATATTAGATTTTTTTACATACCATCAATATTTTCAAAATTGATTTTTATCTTCTTAATTAGGTGTTATATTTGCTTTATTTATATTATAATTATATTAATTTAATTTGTCAGTATTTCTAAAAATTGAACTAAAATTTATTTAATTCATAAATTTGTATATCTCTCTCTAAATAGATTTGTCAGTGCAGTTGTGTAGGAATTATTGCTTGATTTTCATATTTGGATTATTTTGCTACACCATGTGTGTGTTCAAGTATTAAGAATTTTTTTTATTTTTTTAAACTTGGTTATTGTGATTTGTCGGGTAATTGTTGACCCAGGGAGAACTAGGGGAAGGAATTCATGTGGAACTTTAGAAGTCTTTGTTTGATGTTACTTAGCATTGTTGTTGACATTACTTTGAAATATGTGTTATAATATTTTTGCTTATTCTATGTTTCTTTTTCTAGCATATTGTTTTTAGTTTTTGAGTTAATGTTACTATTATTTTGTGTATTAGAAAGATTTGATCTATATGTTGTCAGGTGTTGGGTGATTTGAGGAGAATTGGGGGTGAAAGAATTTATGAGTAACTATAGAAGTGTTGGTTTGATTAAGTTTATAATTATTGATTATGCAAAATGTGAAATAAGAGTTATTATGTATTTTCTTGTCATGGTTTCTATTTTACACTTATTTTTTCTCAGTTATATGCGAGTTGTGTTTTACCATAAATTTGATGACCCAAGGAGAAGTAGAGAAGAAGGAATGAATGCGGAATTATAGAAGTGTTTTTTTTTTTAATTTTATGATTCTTATTTACATTATTTAAAAATAAGTATTATTATGTGTCTTATTATTCTTGTTTACTTTTTAGGACTAAGATAGACTTAAAAAACATAAAGGGCACTCCATTTTTTTTTTTTCAAAAATCATAAACAACATATGAATCCCAAATTCTTTCACATTATGAAAGGAATAATATAACAGTAAAGGAAAGATATAACGTAATCGTAAAACAAAGAAAAAATATAATTATTAAAGACAAAAAATATAATTATTAAAGACGCAAGTATATAAACAAAGGAAAAATGAAGGAACCCTAAAACATTGAATATATTGATCCTTTTCAGGATTAAAATAACTCAAAATAGACATAATGTCAGTGCTAACCCAAACGGAATGAATAAAATGACCATAAAAGACAAAGACCATAAATAAAGAAATAAATGAAATTGTCTTAAAGATAGTTAATGATCAATATCTTTTTTAGGAATAAAAGAACCCAAAAACTAAGAAAGTTTGATAACCCTCAATAAGATTGTCATTAAAGTTTATCACAAAAATACAAAGAACATAAAGAATGAATAACTCTCAATAAAATGATCATCAAAGTTTATCATAAATAAATTGGCCCGAAAGATAGTTAATCGAATAACATGTTTCAGGAATAAAATAACCCGCAACTAGATGAAGTTTGATAACCTTAAACAAAAAATGGTTACGGCTAGTCATAAAAGAGATAATACATAACATATAGAACGAAAAAAGCATTTTTCCTAAAGGACTGTGAATTGAATAAGATAACTCAGTAACAAAGAATGTTTGATAACTCTATAAAAAGGAATAAGACAACTCTAAATTTGTCTAAATAAATAAAAAATCACTCTATTTATTTGTTTTAGGTACGTGATCCATCACATAATATCTTGAACAAATTCATAAATGATATAGCAAAAGGTCCATTATGATTGGTGACATCAAACCAAAGGTATTATGTAAATGATTTGAAAAATTAACATTTTGAAAGGATCATAAAAGACCGTTGTAAGGAATATGATAAATCCATAATACTATAAGGTAAAAATTTGTTAGATTCTAATTGTTATTTTATGATAAGTATTAATTTTTAAAGTATTGATGCTTTGTTGTTGTCATATGTCGGGTATTTAGTGATCTGAGGAAAACTGGTGGTGAATGATTTCTTAGATTATGTAGAAGAAATGTATATATGATTGAGTTATATAGTGTTTTTTATACATACGTTATTTTTAACAAGAGGATTAATCAAAATTTTAGAGAAAATTCTGTCAAAATATTATAGTATTTAAGTATTATTAAGCATGACACTAGTAAGAGTATATTTATAAATATACAATTATTAGTCACATAATCCTTAAAATCTCATTTGGTATTTGTCTTACTAGATATTGTGAGACAAGACAGTTTAGAAATGCAATGTCTGTGTATAAACCAACAAATGCAAGTGTTTTCATTGATATGTAGAAAGTTTGTTGTTTCCCCTACTGTTCTCCGGATGCATAATGAAATAAGTGTTGATTCTTGTGATGGTATTAAAATGGTGTACGTCATATGATTGATTATTGCATTTGGAGAACTATAGGGAGATATTATCAAAATTTCGACATATTAATGAACATATTGAATCTGTTTGTGATCATTAGACGTCACATTTTTGAATAAGTATGTTATTGCCTGTTAATATATAATTGGAGTTATAAAGAGTCATAACACAGTTGAAAGCAAATTTCTTTTATATGTATTTTATATGGATTCCTCATAGGAAGGAACAGTGAGACCTGATTGAGAATGGATGTATAAGAGGCTTAAGAATGGTTTACTGAATACAAAATATATAAGTGAGATGAAAAATTTTATTGAATTTGCATGCAATCACCTAAAGCTGAATGATGGGAACAATTAGGTGTTCATATAACCATTGCAACTTTCAGAACTGCATATTTTTGAAAGTGGATATTGTGAAGCTTTATTTATACAAAAATGGTTTTGTTCCTGATTATTATATGTGGACTCTAAATGGAGAAATCGCTAACAAAGATAATGCTAATGTAGTCCATGATCAAGCTGATGGAATAGAAAGGACCAAATTATAAAATCCATAACAAACAATGGTATTAGATGCAACAGGTCCTCATCTAGATCCTATTGAGATTGAGGAATCATTGAATCCTGAGACTCGAAAGTTTTACAACATGCTTAGGGCTAGAGATGTAAACTTGTATCTAGGTTATACAAGGCATTCACGGTTATTGCTTGTATCCAAATTAATGCACATGAAATTAGAACACCATATGTTAAAATGAAATTTCAATGATATGGTTAGAACAATGAAATAGATTACATCGGATAATAGTTTGATACCTGAAAAGTTTTACAACAATGGTTGCATGATTTATTAGAGTGAAGATAGTGAATTGACCACCTGTAAGTTTTGTGGTTTTATGGTTTTGCTCGGTACAAGAGGTCTTGTAATTAAGGTGGTAAATGATGTAAACTCTTGTTTTTTTATAAGAAGATGTATTATTTTTCTCTAACCCCTCGATTGCAAAAATTGTGTGCATTGAAAGCAATAGTTGCAGAAATGCGTTGGTATGCTGAGCATGAGGTTAAAGAGGGTGTAATGTTTCATTGCTCAAAGTCTCCTATTTAGAAGCATTATAATCAAACACATCCAAAATTTTATAACAAAAACTCAAAATGTTCAATTAGGTCTTTGCAAAAATGGGTTTCAACCTTTCAATAAATCAGGATAACAATATTTTTCATGGCCCATAATGTCACATTGTATAATTTGCCACTATCATTATGAATGAAGGACGTTTATATGTTCTTATCGGCATTAGTACTTGGGTACCTGAGCCAAGAAATCCTAAGGATAAACTAGAAGTGTTTTTACAGTCACTTATTGAAAAACTCAAATAGTTATAGTATGAGGGTGTGCAAACATATGATATTTCGAAGAAACAATATTTTTAGATGCGGGCTACTCTAATGTGGACAATAACTGATTTTCCTGCATATGCGATATTGTTAGCATGAAGTACCACTAGAAGGTTAGCTTGTCCAAATTACATGGAGAATTTTGATGTTTTTACTCTATTTAAGAGTAGAAAGCAATCATGGTTTCGCAACCATAAAATGTTTTTTCTAGAAGAACATCCATATCGAAGGAACAAAATATTGTTCATTAAGAATAAAACAATGACTAAAGGTCCACCACCTGTTAGAATTGTAGTTGAGATGTTGAGCAAAATAAGTCGATTGGGTTTTAAGGAAATCACTGAACTATATATCAATAAGATAAATGGTCCATTATGTAAAACTTATGGATGGAGAAAAATAAGGATCTTTCAGGATTTGCCCCATTAGTGTACAAACTTGATTCAACATAATTTGTATGTAATGCACATTAAGAAGAATGTATTTAATACTGTGTTTCATACTGTCATAAGTGTGGAAGGAAAGACGAAGGACACAAATAAATCTCGACAAAAGTTGAGTGAATATAGTAGTCATCTTGATTTGGAAGGGGGGTACAATAACAGAAAAAAACCCTAAAGCTTGTCACACATTAGACAAGTGAACAAAAGAAGTCTTATGTGAATAGGCAAAGAATCTTAGATTTCCTGATGGGTATGTGTCAAATATTGGTATATGCGTGGACATGAAAAATTTGAAGTTGCTTGAGATGAAAAGACATGATTGTCATGTATTCATGCAATGATTGATATCGATTACATTTCGTGAACTGCTATTTGACAATGTGTAGAAGGCCTGAGCATAATTGAGCCTATTTCTTAGGGACCTAATTACTATTGTAATAAGCATTAAGGACATGCCTCAGCTTGAGGAAGAGATACCTATCATTCTTTGTAAACTGGAGCATATATTTCCTCAAAGCTTCTTTAACTTGATCGAACATCTCTCAATTCACCTGGCTTATGAAGCAAGGATATCCAGTCTAGTGTAATATTGATGGATGTATCCGTTGGAGAGGTAATTAATAGTTGACATGAGTAGATTTCACAATTTATTTAGATTTGTGTACATACGCTATCTTATATGTATCAATGTCATAAGAATCTTCAGAGGTTGAGAAATGACATTAGAAATAAAGCTAGAGTTGAAGATTGAATATGCAATGCATATTTAGTAAAAGAAGCGTTATTGTTTTGTTCGCATTACTTTGAAGATCATGTGAGCACAAGATGCTGAAAAGTTCCTCGCAATGATGGCAATCAATAATAAGATTTACACATCTTGGAAAAAATAAGATTCATGACTAATCAATAATATAAGGCTACTCAATGCTACATTTTATTAAATTACACAGAAGTGGAATCGTTCATTAAGTAAGTAGTAGATAAGTTTGTTTACTTTCATATATCAATTTATTAAGTTCATGTATGTGTATTTGTTTTTTCCTTGTAGACTTTATATTGACGAATTAAAGAAATGTCAACCGCACATTGTGAGTGATGAGGTTGATGCTAAACTTGAAAATGAATTTGCATCTTGGTTTGATAAATACGTTAGTATGAAGATTTCATTATTTCTGTTTATATGCATGTGTATGTACATTGAAATTAAATTTATTTGTTACTAAATTAATGGGTATTTATTTTAGCTGCATGATCTATTACATAACATCTTGAACAAATTCATAAAGGATATAGAAAAAGGAGCCATTACGAATGGCAATGTCTTATCTAAGGTATTATGTAAGTAGATTTAAATTTCATACTGAAAGACATGATTTTCATATAACTAATATGAATAGTGGTATTTGAATAAAAGTTGCCAATTGCAGTGTGAATGAAGGTGACTATATTGGTCGGTTAATTGAAGTTATGGAGTTAGAGTATCTGAAATTGCCAATTAAGAGAACTGTTTTATTCAAGTGTGAGTGGTTTGATCCAACACCTAACATGGGCACTAAAGTTTGTCTAGAGTATAAACTTGTCTAGGTGAATCGTAAAAGAAGTTTCAATAAGTATGAGCCATTTATTTTAGCAAAAAAATTGTGTCAAGTTTATTATTGTAGTTACCCTAACTTAAGACGTGATTCGAGCGATTGGTTAGCTGTATATAAATTTAAAGCTAATGGATAAGTCCAAATTCCAAAAATATCTACAATAACATAAAATTTTCATATAGTACTGGCCTTCCAAGAGAATGATATATATGCTCACACAATTACAATTGTGAAGGACGAAGAATCTGGATCCTTAATAGATCTAAATGGTCAGTTTATTGAAATTGAAGATGACAATGTTAAATTAGAAGATGAAGCAGAGATAGAGTTGAAATCATATGATGATGATGTAGAAACTGATAAGGAAGAGGATTTATATAATGATACAAATAGTGAAACCGATTGAAGATACTTTATATACACACACACACACACATATGATTTTTATTTGTGTTTATTATTATGTTTATGGTAATCAATGCTTTTTTGTTATCCATGCGTTATTAAAATGATTCATTTCTTATTTATAATTGTCTATTTTTATTTAATTATTATTATTTACACATCATGAGGAGGAGAGACAATGATACTATTAGACTCCCAAGGGGTGATAGATCATTTTCAGACTATTTTAGGAGAGAGATAGAAGGTCGAAGTTCACAATGTTCACCCTCTGTTCGACCGATGTGACTATGAGCACTTGAGACATCTTCACTGCCATCCTCACTTCTACTGTTGCACCCTACGACATCATCACCACCATCCTCACTTCCACTATCATCCTTATCAGTACCACTTACACCATTGAATATGGATGAGACATCAACTATGCCATCATCAGTGGCATTAGGCACTCAGTTTAATATTGGTCGAGTCCAGCTCCATCTCGTCGATGGGTGGTATGTAACTTATGTTTTTTCAATTAATTTTTATTTTCTTTTTAATAAGATGGATTTCAAAGTCCTTCAAATTACAATTTATAACTTAATATATAATTCGTATAATATATGTTATTTTTTCATGTTTTGTAATTATTATCATTTACCAACTTATTATTTATTGCATAAACAATAGTTCATTCCATACAATGCATGTTCTGCTTGGATCTCTAAATTTTTTTTACTTCAGTTAGAACCTTCTAGATATGCATGAAAGTATGTTTCAGAAGCGACATGAGAATTTTATTGGGAGGAGTTTAAGGTATAAATGAATAATAATTTTATCACATTTGAATTAATAATTTTATTTATTTATAAGCATTCTTCTAATCAATTTTGTTTATTATGTTTGCAAAAGTTTTTCACTTTGGATTCATCATTGGATGCCTAGATTAAGAGTCAGTGGGAGCATCAGGTCATTACTCGCCACACCGACGATTTGTCTACGAGGAGACAAAGCGACAAACGACTTACAAGCATCTCAAAATCCGCATGGGATAATTGGCAGATAGTATGGTTCATACCAGAGTTTAGGGAGCGCAACTCGCAAGGTCTTACAACCGACTTAGTGAGACAATCAGTTATGGTTCTTGTTCCTCTCGTTAGAGTGGTGGCTCTATATCTATGGCCAAGCATCTAGACATCTAGTGAGTACATTTTACATATTTCTTAATTAATATGTTACTTATGTTTATTATATATTTATCTTTATTTATAAAATGTATTTATTTTCATAGTAAAAAATTAGGTCGCGATGCAATATATTTTGAGGTGTTTGAGTATACAGATGTTAATCAGAAGAACCGATTACTTTATTAAGAAGAATCATTTAATATTTTACTTTCATTAATAATTAATTTTATTTATTTAACTATTTTTTATTAAATTCTATTTCACTTCTCACTAAATTACAAGATAACTACTACTCTTCATAGGAGAGAACTATTTAGGTTGATGTGGGTTCCTCAGAGCCATGTCAACCAATGAGAAAGAGACATTCTTGCAAGCTACAGGCAGACAAAAAAAGAGGCGCATCTACAGCTTGGGTCAACTTGCACCTTTATTCTTTAGTAAGTTTGCGTCATTTATTTTGACTGTTGTTTCTCATCTAACAGTTGATGCGAACCTGCAAGCTTCCAATGTTTAGGAGGTTCAACATGATTTTTAGACGACGATAGAAAAGCAAACGTTGTCTTTTGAGCATCAATTTGAGGAGCAAAGACAACAAATTGATGAGATGTGTTTCCTTATTGCGAAACTGACCCATGACACTCAGGTTCGAGTTGCTTAAACTCCCTCTGATCAGTCACCCCCCACTGATGCAGATTCGTACGATCCTACTGATGGATCAGTTTGATTTTTTTCTGTACTTAAGTACTTTATCATCTTTTTATGTAATTTATACATTATACTATATGCTATTTTTTTATTTATACTTTCTTGTATATGTTGAAATATTTATTTATTGATAATAGTATTATTTTTGATATTTCATCCTTATGATAGATAATATAAAAATATTTAAATAAATATGCAATTATTAATATATATTCATTAAATGCATATATCTTAATATAAAAATATTCAAACAAAAATGCAATTATTATTATATTTTCATTAAATGTATAAATAAAAAATTGAAAAAAAATTAGCAACGTACTTCTATGTCCATACCTAGAATTAAAAAAAAATAGCGACGATAATTACTGTCTGTCACTATGCCTGCAAAAATAGCAATGGTTTTTGTCGCTAGAAAAGCCAAGAATGGATACTTCCATTGTTAAAATGTCAGCAATCTATTGACATAATTTGCTACAAAATATACCGGTATTTAAAATCTTGTAAATTGTGGTGACACTTTTGCAACAAATTCCGTCACAGAGTTGTCGCTAATTTTAATGACAAACTCACTAATCCCGACACTGTTTTTATTTATTAATCACCATTTTAGCTACAGATGTAATCCGTTGGTATATCAATTTAACAATGGAATTCAAGTTATTAGCAATGGATTTTATATACATGAGTTCTTACTAGTTGACATTATAACAAAGAATCCTTGAATTCTTGCAGTCCGGATGTGGGAAACAGTCCTTTCCACATAAAATATCTGATTAATACTATTTTCTATATTTAAGTTGACTTAAATTCTGAGCATTTTTATATTTTTAGCTTAATGTGATTGAGTTTTTATTACTCTATTCTTCTGTTGTTTAGGCACACTGATGACTTTGAATTTTTCATTTCTTTTTTTAGCAAATAGAAATTCAAATAGTATAAAATAGAAAGAATGAAGAAATATTAACTGTCTTATAGAACAATTAAACAATACTTAACCAAAAAAAAAAAAAAGCTTCTATTACCGATAAATTTAATATAGAGTAGGACACGACGCCCAATAATAAAAAAAAAAGGAATGGTAGCATCCATAAAAAAAAAAAGAGAGTGAAAGTTATAGAGGAAGTTTTAGGGATGTTATGTGATGTAGAAGGTATAGATTGTTTGGAGTGTCAAAAATTTAACAGGATGTAGGTGCTGTTGGATTTTATGGTAGGAATTGATGCTTTTCATTTCGGATATAAAACTTATAATGTATCTAAAAATACTGATTTATGCTCATTATATTGTTTAAATTTAACTTTTTTAATTATATCTGTTTTCAAAGTTTTAAATCATTTATTTTGAACTCCAGTAAGCCATTTTTTGTCTTTAAGAAATGTTATATTATATATTTTATTGATTTAAATTTTTTGATGCCTATATAAATATTCAGAAAATCATTTAAATATTTTTAATAATACTTTTCAATCTTTACTTTTAAATTTAATAATTAATTTAGATTTTATAAATGCTATAGGTTCTGCGAAATATATTATACAATAAATATTCTTCTTCTTCTTAGACTCCATTTATGTCGTTGAAAATATTTTACAAATTTTTTTTTCGCTTTTCTCTTTGTTTAATGCATTCAGGAAAATTGATTAATGAAAAATATTATTATAGTCAAAGTGAAAACTAAGTTATTTTTCAAAAAAATGATTTTTATTTTGAAAATGAGAAGTAATTTTTCAAATTTTTAAATTCATTCAAATGAAAAATAAGTTATACAAATACAAGTATTTATTCTTATTAGTCATCTTTATCTACTGACACCCATTATTAGTCATCATCGGCCAACATTGATCTTCGTTAATAGTGAAACACATAAAAAAAATTTTATTTTTAATATATATATATATATATATATATTTATATTAAATAATAAATAATATAAATATAAAATATTTATGACATAAATTTTATTGACATAAATTTTATTATAATCTTATAAATTAAAATAAAATTAATATTTTTTATAGTGTACTTTAAAAGCTATAAAATATGTTATTTATAAAATATTATATTCAAAAAATATTTTTATCGAAGAATATTTTATTTAAATAAATTAATTTTTATGAAACAAACGAAACTCGTACTAACAATGTATTTAACAAGGTTTCAAAAAAAACAATGTATATAACAAACGAAGCCATATAAGTCAAAAGCAACACCCCATATAACTTTGAAGTCAACGAATTTAAAATAGCATATAAATGCAATACTTGAACTAACAAGAAAACTGCATCGAAGTCAATGAATTAGCTTGATTATAAGAAGATTCATGAAACTGATCCAAAAATTGGCCACATGGTCAACTCATTCCTCAACAGTTTATATTTTAATTAAAATCAACAAACCGAGGAGAAGGAAAAAAGATGAATTAATGGAGGGCCAATGCCTGACCTTATTGTAACTCTAAAATGCTCCCAAGGGCTGCACTTAATATATATTTCTTTGAGGGACGGCCAGCCAGAAGTCATTCTTCACTTCAGGTACCATTTGATATTCTTTTTAAGAAACCCAAAAGCATGCATAACGGTACTAAGCTAACCTAATTGTTTAAACAATAGTATATGCACGTTTGGTAGAGAAATTAAATGATAATAACTATTCAACGCATGGTGAGTGGTGTATATTAATTAATTAATTAATGGTGACTTTAGCTACGATGATGACTTTTTAATAGTTTAAGAAATTTTGCTTTTTCTTCTTTTTGTTTTTTTTTAACTTAAATTATTATGTAATTATCTAAGAAACATGCATTCACGTAAAGATAGTAGTTTCTTTTGAGAAGCAAGAAAACTGATGTCATTAAGCTGTAATAGTGTCCAAAGCGGACATTACAAACTCTGGAAAAACATCAGTTCAAATGAGCTCATGATCAACTTGATATAGAGCTTTTCGAGCTATCAAATGGGCCACACCATTGGCCTTGCGAGGTACATAAAGAACATAAGCAACAACAAAAGATTGCAACAAAGAAAGAATGTCCAACAGAACAGAACCTAAATTAGAATCAGGAACAGCAGCTCGGCCTAAAGCTTGGACTACTGCCAGGCAGTCACTTTCACAAATAACCTGGGAATAGCCATAACGTTTAGCAGTTTGAAGCCCAAAACCTATGCCTATTGCCTCTAACATATCAACTGGGGGGCATTCTTTTAGTCTTTTCGAAGCAGCAGCTAATACCTCACCCTTCTCATTGCGAATTACATAGCCCAAACCAACACCATCATTATAGAACAGTGCTGCATCAGTATTAATTTTCACCAAACCAGTGCTCGGAGGAGACCAATGCTGAACCTAGTGCTGGGTATAGAACAGGCCGAATCAAAACTGGCAATCATCTCCTGTGCTATTTGAAGAACTCCTGATGCTTGCCATCACTTTCCTTTAAAAATGACCTCATTCCGTGCTTTCCATAGACACCAGATGATCATCCAACAAAATCTCAACTCCTCATCTGACAACAAAGAGCGAAGACTTTCCATCCATTGATAAAAGCTATTAACCCTCCTACATTGAACCTTAGTCAGAGTAGCAAGCTCCCATACCTCAGAACTAAACGCAGATTCCTTAAAGAGATGAACATCAGTCTCAACTGATTGATTGCAGAATTTGCACAATTCATCTACCAATGCACCTCTACGAGAAAGAGCAAGAGAAGTAGGGAGGATACCTTTACTGCACCGCCAGATTTGGAAGAGAACCTTGGGTGGCAGCTTTTGCTCCCATAAGAAAGGGCAAAATTATGTATTAAGACTAGATGAGGAACTAGCTCGAGAGAGATTTGGCAACCTGCGAGCAACGTGATAGGCACGACGGACAAAGAGCAACCCATTTCTCGAATGCCTCCAAGTTCTGATATCCCTATCCCGGTTGTCTGACAAATTAAGTAACAGAATTTGTTTTGCTTCAAAAGGCAGAAAAATGCTATTAACATAATCAGCATCCCATTGACGTTGACCAGGCAAGAATAGATCCTTAACTACTGCGTCCTAGTCCATTTGAGCATTTGGGGTCCAAACTCTCCCACCATTCTGCCCCGGCTACCAGCGATCTTTCCACATATTGATGCTAGCTCCATCTCCGATAACCCATATAGAGCCATCCAAGATAGTTGCTTTAACTCGGCAAATGCTTCGCCAAGTAAAACTACTTGATTGAGGGCAGCTAGCCTTCAAAAAAGTACAATCCCGAAAATACTTAGCCTTAAGGACCTGGTATAGAAGGGATGGTGATTGTTGATGAAGTTTCCACGCTTGTATGGAAAGCATGGCTAGGTTGAAAGAGTGTAAATCCCGAAATCCGCAGCCACCCTCCCTTTTACTCATTCCCATATTATCCCTGTTGCATCAATGTATCTTTCGACTACCAACGTGATTTTCCCAGAAAAAATTGACCATAGGAGATTCTATCTTCTCACTAACACCTTTGGGAATGAGAAAACATGACATCATATAGGTGGGGATTTCTTGAATCACCGCTTTCAAAAGTAAATCTTTACCCGCTTGTGAGAGTGTTTTATCCTTCCAGCTTTTGACTTTCATATTCACCTTCTCCATGAAGCAATTGAATAGTTCCTTTTTTGATCTTCCAATATAAGTAGGCAGGCCCGAATACTTTTTGCGGTACACTACCATCTTCACCCTCATAAGTTGTTGAAGCATATTTCGATCATGTTGGTTGACATTGCGACTGAAGAAGAAATCTGATTTTCCGAGTTTATTTGTTGGCCTGATGCTGCCTCATACTTTTTAAGGATAGACAGGATGGTTCGACCTTCTTCATTTGATCTTGCAAATAAGATGCTATCATCTGCAAAAAATAAATGTGATACAACAGGAGCTTGTGGGGTTACTTTAATGCCATTTAACAAATGTGACTATTCCACATGTGTAATAAGGAAAGAGAAACCTTCAGCACATATGGGAAACAAATACGAAGAAAGGGGTTCACTCTGTCGAAGAACTCTAGAAGGACAAAATGAAGGGCCTTGGGACCCATTAACAAGGAGAGAATAAGGTACAGATTTGACACATCTCATCACAAGAGAAACAAAAGAAATGTGAAAATCTAGGCGATTCATCATTTCCTCAACCCGATCATAGGCCTTACTCATGTCGAGTTTAAGGGCCACGTATCCTTATGTACCAGATCGACGATTTTTCAGAAAGTGAAACATTTCAAAAGCAATTAGAGCATTGTCTGTTATAAGACGACCACGAACAAAAGCAGATTAAGTGTGATGAATAATATCAAGGAGACAAGTTTTCATCCTATTAGCTAAGGATTTAGTTATAATCTTAAAGACAACATTACATAAACTAATAGGACGATAATCTGGTTCTTAATCTTAGGAATGAGAGTGTCAAAGAAGAAGGGTCACCTGCATTGTTAAGGATATCTAAAATCACAACATTCACATAAGAACCGATCACATTCCAAAAAGTTTGATAGAATAAGGCATTCATACCATCAGGACCCGGAGCTTTGGTGGAGAACATCTGTTTGAGAGCAACAATAATTTCTTCTTTAATGTAACTTTCTCCTCCACTAATTTCAACACATCTTCCATTGCCAAATCTTCCTACTAAGTAAACTTATCACAAAAATAGCAAGTCATGAGCATTCAAATCTCACTATCCTCCACATATTTCCTGCCTTGTTCATCACAAACAAATTGGATTTGATTTCTACTTCTTCTTTAGTTAGCCTCCATATGGAAAAACGTAGTGTTACGATCCCCCTCTCACAACCAGTCAGTTCTAGCCTTTTGATACCACATCTGCTCCTCCCTAATCAATAGTTTCTTTAACTCAGATTTCATACGCTTCTGTTCTCCAACCACAGCCTCAGATTGGGTCAGGGTCTGAAGTTCTTCCAACCTATACCTTAGTTTGACAATATCCCTTGTGATTGATCTAAATGATGCCTTCTCCCATGCTGTTAGATCCTTTCCACAAATATAAAGATGAGCCATCAGATCACTTATACCAACATAATTTCATGTACTATTCCAAGACCATCTTATAATATCACCACAACCTAAGTTCTGTAACCACATGGCCTCAAAACGGAACAACTTTAGATTTTGGCGTTGCGTGCTTTCATTTTATAAAAAATGAGCTCAATTGGGGAATGATCAGAACTACATCGACCTAGATTATTGACCTGGAACATAGGAAAGTTGAAAGCCCAAGCGTCATTGGCAATATATCGATCTAGCAGTTCTTGGATACAAGCAATACAACTGCAAACATTAGACCATGTGAACTTTAAACCTTGAAAGAGCAGACCAAATCGCAAAGATCACAGTCATGCAAACAGCCCTGAAACTCTTGCATTTTGTTCCCATCTCGATCTTTCCCACTTTCTTTCTCCTTGTGCAAAAGTATTTCATTAAAATCTCCACCTAAAATCTAGGGAATACCTGAGTTATCATGCAGTTGTTTGGTAAGGTTCCACGTTTGTGTCTTATTCTGATCCTCAGGTGAACCATAGATGCCAGTCAACCTCCATTGACCCAATCCATTTTGAAGATCCACCAACATATCAATATGATTCTTAGAGAATAAGCGAAGCTGAATATCCAACGTATCCTTCCAGAACAATGCCAACCCACATCTCTGAAAATCGAAACCCATTGCACAAACAACACCCACCCCATATTGAAAGCCAAATTTTCTTTGACCTATCTTAATTTCAGTCTCTAATAGCTTGGTTTCCTGTAGGAAAACAAACAAGGGAGCTTTGAAGGAAAATAAATTTCATATTGTGGAAACTATACACGAGTTCTCGAACCCATGACAATTCAGAACTATACAACTCATTACTGTAGGTGGAGTTGAAAACTAGACTCCGCAGCTGAAAGATCACTGGATGTGGCACCACCAGTAGAAGATTTTTGTTTTTTAGAGACAACAGATATATCAGGCCAACGTAAGAGAATATGAGGTGAACGTTTAGCTAAAGTTTGGATAAGAAAAGAAGCCTTAAAATTGTGTTATAGGTATTTTCGAATCTAGGTTTTTGTCTGCTTAGGAAGTGGGTGAGTGGGAAGGGTACTTTGAACAAAATCAGAAGTAAGGGTGATGGGAACATTATGTGATTGTGCATCAGAAAGAGAAGCGAACTCATAGGAGCATGAGAGATCAGGATTAGCAAGGACTCAATAGTGGTTTGCGTCTTGGGGTATCAGAGGTTGATGGGCTTATACTTTTACTGTGATTTGGACTTCGGTATTAATAGTAAAGATTGTTAAGGATCGTGGGACATTTGTTGCCAACAAATGAGAACCAACATGATCTGTCTTAGCAAAAGTTGGATTAGTGGTTGTAACAGTTAAGGGGGGTTGACTTAAACCCATAATTTTCTTCAATGAGACCATTACTAAGTCTATCTGGTCAACTGTCTCCATCCTTTTCTCTTTCATCATCTCACTTACAGTAACTGTCAACTTCGCTTCTACCCTAGCATCCATTGGTAACTGACCATCACGCATCGGCATGAACACCATCTTTCTGACCGGATTGCTGCTAATAGAGAAGCACTAAGCCACTCACCATAATCAAAACCTTGCGAACTCATGTCCCTATCAATATCAAAGGTACAATTCTTGAAATTATGTCCACAAACTCCACAGTCATAACAGAAGATGAGAGGATTTTTATATTTAAGCTTAATCCAAAACGTTTGAGAACCAAGTTTAACATTGATTCCCTTTTGAATCTGTTTAGACTTATCAAACTTCATCTTGAAATGAAGAAATTTACCCCACAAATCATCATCCGAATAAACTCCCTAAGGCTTTCCCCGATCAACTTTGCAGTAGCCAAATTCATAAGTTTTAGAGGCAGGTTATATGCACGTATCCAACAAGCACCCATAGTCATCTGTATCTCAGAAGGTTGTTCTAGCCCAGTAATCTTTTTAAAAAGAAGGGCATTTTTTTTTTTCAAAATGCCACAGTTCATAATCAATCACTTTTTGCATATCTTTCCAATGATTAAACTAAAACAGGAAGAGGCCTTCATCCCATAGTTTGCCTTTCACTCCATGTTGTGGTTTCCACGCTTCAGTAATAACATCTATAAGAACCTGTGGCTTGAATTTCTTATCAGACCATAACTTGCCAACCAAGCATAATTCAACCCTTTTTGTCTCATGATCATTCTCCGTGGTTGGAATTTTATCATCAAATCATCCTTAGTCATTGAAAGATCATGTTCATCCTGAGTTGCCATTACAAATTTGTTTTTATTACACACCTAGGCCGTAGAATGACAAATAGAAGAGGTATTGCAATCGTAGCGAACAAAAGATAGCTTGAACAAATGATAGAGAAACAAAAGAATTGAAAACATAATAATTAAAAAAAAAGGATAACAAAAAAAGAGGATCGTAGAGAGAAGGGGAGAGGAAAAAACTAAGACGACGTCCGAATAGAACCCTAAAAAGAGGGAAACCCTAGTACTTTCCAAAGAGAGAACTCAGCTCCCATGATGAGATAACTTTTTTCAAGCATTGCGAATTATCGAGAATTATATTCTGAGGAAGACGTATTCTGAATTAAGATACTAGTTTTTTATTCATATCTACCATGAAAAGGTAATCTACATTCAATTTTAGTAAAACTCAAAATGGTATAAAAATTTATAGGTTAAATCCAATATGTTAATCTTTCTGAATATAACTTGAATATTTACCATGAAAAGGAATTTAAATTTAATTTTAACAAATTTGAAATGATCCAAAATTTTATGAATTAAATTCAAACTACTAACTCTCTTAAATATGACCCAACAAAATATGAACTATCTCGAGATAAAATCTAAAAACTTATGTTATATCTTAATTAATCTACTCATAACTTAAAATGATTTAATTTATATCTATATCAAAAATTTTGAAATGAACTCGATATCATACTAATATAACTCAAAATTAATTTGACAGGCTCATTTTCCCCTCTAATTTTTCAAATAAAAATTATGGAAGCTCATCCATTTACATGGCTAAACCAACTGTTGGAGTTTCGTTACTAATTCCTTTTATTTTTCTTAACAATACAATTCCAAAATTTATATATTTTTGTTTCAAGATGAAACGATAAAAATATTTTTCTGAACATTCATCATTGAAATTTTTGACATGATAAAGGTTAATTACTTAATTATTTAATTTACAATTTACAATTAATTATAATGCAAAAAAGAGAGAGATGGTAAATAAGAATGTATGAAATATTTATGGTATTTTTCAAGTTTAGATTGGCAAAACTAACAAAGGAATGTGCAAATGTGTAACATTTTCCACAAGCAATCCATTGTGAGGGACTCTTCATTTAAAATAAATAAAATAATTTCACTAATTGAAAATATAGAGATATAAAATTTCCAATGTAAAAATTTTACATTTAAAAGAAATAAGTAATGAAAATTTTGATTTAAAATGTTAAATTGAATTGGCGAACCTTAATGGTGAAAGTTTCCAATCTGACTCAAAAGACAATTTGAAATGATTCAAAATTTGTAAATCAAATCCGAGTCAACTTGGCTCCAATCCATAGGTCAACTCAATCTTAATTCAATCCAAGGGTTGATCTAAATGATCTAATTCAAATGATTAAAAATATTTAAAAATTAATTAGAATTTAAAATATTTTTCTTATTCTCAATATATATAAACTTTATTCAATTATTTATTTTCATTATGTATAATCATTTACTTAAAAAATAAGTTATAAATAAATATTAATTAAATTATGTTTATGTAAAATATACATGATTAAACAAATTTTTTTTAAAAATATTTCTTAATAAATTATAAAAAAAGATCATAAAGAATTTAAGTGGATATTTTAAAGATATATTTTTCAAAAGATAAATAATAAATAATCTTACTCAATCTAGAATATTATTTGTAAAGATAAACTTAAAACTTGACCCAAAATATTTTTTTGTAAATAAATTTGATTTAAATTATTTATAACAATTTAAAATTTATTCAAAATTTTAAATATTTTCTTTATTTTCAATTTTAAGTAAACTTAATTCAATTGGTCATTTTCATTATGTATAGCCATTTGATTAAAAAAATAAATTCATATTTATTTTATTAAGAGTCTAAACGAAAATAAAAATTTTAATCAAATTCCTTTTTATATAAAATTTATCTAATTAAGAAATATTTTTTAAAGAAAATTATTTTTTCTAACTAATTATAAGAAAATGTCATATAAATAGTAAAGAATCCAAATGGATGTTTTAAAATTTTTTAAAAAGCAAATAATAAAAGACTTGACTTGAAATATTATTTTGAAGGTAAGTCTAAAACTCAATCTAAATTTCTTCTTATATGCAGATCTAACAGGCGAGTCGAACATGCTTAAAACCCAAGCAATCCGATCAACTCGAAAATGGTATGATTTGAAAATGATTCGACCTCATCTACTTGTGACCTCTAAAAAAATCTTAAATTTATTCCATCAATAGTACACGTATTCCATCGGTGATAGTTTCTATTTATTGTTCGATATATATTATCTTTCTTCTAATCCAATTAGATGGTTTGTAAACGTAGATTTGTTATAAATATTGTGACTTACACTCCATGAACTATCTTTCAATATAAGAATCTAATCATTACAATGAAACTTTTAAAATGTCAACGTAAACAAATTTATCGAAGTGAAATAGATTTTAAAAAAAAGTCAAAATCTGTCAATAATAGTAGATTTGAGGGGGAAAAAACTAAAAATTTGATAAAAATAATATAATAAAACTTTATATCTAATATATTTTAAAGAAATTATCATATCTAAATGAATATAGAACAAAACTAAAGAAAAATAGGAAAAAAATAATTAAAAATAGGAGTTAAGCTATTGTTGGCAATAGAAGACCAATAACAACAATGCTATAAATAAGAACATCTAAAAAAAAGTGAATAAAATTAAGAGTTTTTTTTTTTTTGAAAAAAAAAACGGAAGATTGAAAACATGTAATTGAGTGGGGGACTCTAGGACATGGGATCTTTGATTATTTCAATATATGTGAAAGATAAGCAAATCTTCGAATCCAAACTGCCATGGTACAGCATTTAATTCAATTTACATCGTAAGATATGAACAGCCCAACATCTTGTATTTATGACTACAAACAAGATAGGAAAATCTCAGGATATGAGAATCCGAGGCACATGTCACTCCTTAAAAGCACCAAAATAATATGCCAACATCTAAATCGCTTTTCCTACAATATGTTATATCCCTAAAGTTATGCACTGCTTTAAGAATTATGATGTTACATCCAAAGTTAATAATATATGTATATTTCTAATTAAATATATTTGCTAATCAATATGTTGGTTCAAGTGATAAAATAATGTATTTCTCTTTTGTGTTCAATAAATTTTTAGCTCGATCATATATTTTATACTCTACCGCTCTTTTTTGGGATAAAAAGAGTATAATATGATTATAACTTTCGAAACTTTCATATATTTTATTACTCATTTTCATCTCAATACTTAAATTTTTGAAAGTGTTGAGATGATATTACATGATAATTGAGTGTTTAAAATTTTGACCCTCCTCTTTTTATGCATCAAAATTTCATTGAGGGAAGGATTTGATCTTTTGTGTTAGGAAAGAGATAGTAGCTCAATTATCTCTAGGGCTACGAGTGACTTAACATATCGTAGGTGTGAAACGAAGAGCAAAGAGACCGGCATCCATTTGGAATTGGCACAGTTTTGCTGATCTCCCTCCATGTCCCTCCAGGCAGGCATTAGCCCAATAATAACCTCTAGGCAGACATTCATTTGGATTGGCACAGTTTTGTTGATGTCCCTCCAGGCATTAGCCCAATAATAACCTCTACGCAGACATTCATTTGGATTGGCACAGTCTTGTTGATGTCCCTCCAGGCAGGCATTAGCCCAATAGTAACCTCTACGCCGACATTCATTTGGATTGGCACAGTTTTGAGCAGCAGGCCGGCAATTTGTATTTGTTTCCTCTGTGAAATGACAACCTTCTTTTACTCTTCTTAATTGAAAAAAAAAAAAAAAGCCACGAAGGACAAGCAAATAGAGGACTGCGTCGTCATTTTATCCAAAATTGCTGACTCGACGCTTGGATTTATAGGGGTTGGGTGGAGGTGGGACCATGGAACCGATGGCTTTGATAGTTGATTATGAAATTAAATAATAACCTTTTTTCTGTTATATATTATATATACACACATATTATTTGTTTATGTTACAATAAAAGATTATTAAATTTTGTTAACACATTTTCTTTTTGAATCAATTAAAACAGATTAGAAATTTGGATTATGTAGTGAAATTTCTTTTGTTTTTCTTATAACATTGATCCAAATAGATTTATTTATGTAAGATTTAACGAATTTGTAAAAAAATATTTTTTATAATTTTTCAACTAATTTTTAGACAATGAGAAAAGTAATTCTTTTATTACTTAAATTAATATTTATTAGAATAACACTAACATATTAAAATTGAACTTTTAAAACTCCTTTCACAGATCAAAAGAGTTGCCCCTTTTGATGTTTGTGCTATTATATTGTATGGATTAAATCTTGCTCACTTTTGTTGGTTCAAAAAATTTATGGAAGCAATCTTCCTATTTTACAAATCTATCTTCCTAATTATTTGAACTGAAAATAATTATTTCAAAAGTACTTGTTGAACCCATATAAACTGAAAATTTTAACAAATAAAGAAAAAATGAGTTTTTTATTGTTTAAAAAATTATTTAAAATTTTATTTTCAATTAAAATATTAATTTTAAATACTTTTCAAAATTACCCTAATTATCAATTATACAATTAAAATATATAATTTTTAAAAAATAACAACCATTTCATAAACTAGTATAAGTTTTTTCTCTTTAATTTTGAAATTGAATACAAATATTTAGTTTTTTCTAATTATCAACCCAACAAATATATAATGTGAACCATTTATTTCCTAGAACTTCAATACACATACGAGATAGGAAAATTTTGTTAGGCAGGATCCGTAATAATTACATTTTGGTGTATATGCATTAGTATTAATTTAATTAATCTTCACACATTTATAATAATGTAGGAAACAAGGGATCCCTACAAAACTCTCCGTAAACGACAAGCAAAAGAAAAAGGTTTATTCACACATTGGCAAATCTATTATATATGTATTTTTTATATGCAAAATGAGTGCTAGAAAAACAAAAACAGTAAAACTGACCCCTTGTTTTTTCAGAATTAATACATTATATCATGACTCGATTCAGAATCATCCTTTTTTAATATTATTGATAAACTAAAAATTAATACCAAAAGCAAATTTAAAAAATTTATAAATTCAACAAAAAAAAAAAACTCTCGTTAAGAGAGAACAAACTTTTATTAAAAAACATAATCTCAAAAAAGATACTAAAATCAAATAAAATAAAATATATACAAGTATTAAATTTATATACATGAAAATATAAAAATAACAGATCAAATATATATCTTGATATATAAATCTAATACATTTAAGATAATTTATTAAAAATAAAATAAACCTCAATATCTAAAAAAAACAAGATAGATTAAACTAAAAAAGAAGTAAATATGAACTTTAGTTAAGAAAATAAATGAAAAAAAAAATTAAAAGTGAGAAATTGGCCCTCAAAAGTTTTTTTGTTAGAAAGCTTAAAAAAGAGAAAGTGAAAGAGGGAAGTGGGGCGCAAGTAGATTACTAAGTGATTTATGATCTTTTTCTTAAGGCAGTCCCATTGTTAAGAACCAAAAAGCCAATGCAATCTAAGCACTTGATTTTCTTTGATTGTTTGCTTCATAGATACCAAGCTTGTCTGCTGCTTCTTAGCCTTTTGTTAAAAAATGTTAGTCTAATTCCAGCACTCTTCAGTTTTACTGTGTTTTTTAACACAATTTTTGGTTAATCTTTTGATAGTTACTTTGATTAATACTTGTCGAGTGGCGGCACTGTTTTAATATTAGTATTTTTGTTTTCTGGGTTTATCTAAAACCACTGTTTCCCTGTCTGATATTAGACTTTAATATCAAATCCAATGAGCCTATTCAATTGGGCTCAAAATTACTTAGTCCACATTATTATCAATGATTTTGAATAAAATATCACAAGTCAATATACTCAATATATATATATATATATATATATATATATATA